>CAWWDY010000628.1:28200-86460 GCA_963942605.1 Poecilus cupreus | reverse complement strand
AAAATTGCTGTTTTAAGCATGCAAAAGCATAGAAAACGCCATTTTCAAGTATTTAAACTGTCATATTCATGTATATGTCGTGTGTAATGGCTAATGTTTTCAAAATTAAGATGAAATAGCTGTTTACAGCTTGCAAAAACATACAAAAACGCTGTTTTCAAGTATTTAGACTGTCATATTCATGTTTCTGTCGTGTATAATGGCTAATGTTAGTGAAATCAAGATAAAATTGCCGTTTTATGCATGCAAAAGCATACAAAAACGCCGTTTTCATGTATTAAACTGTCATTTTTTTATGTATATGTCGTGTGTAATGGCTTATGTTTGCAAAATCAAGATAAAATAGCTGTTTTCAGCCTGCAAAAACATACAAAATGCTGTTTTCAAGTATTTAAACTGTCATATTCATGTATATGTCGTGTGTGATGGCTAATGTTTGCAAAATCAAGATAAAATAGCTGTTTACAGCTTGCAAAAACATACAAAACGCTGTTTTCAAGTATTTAAACTGTCATATTCATGGTTTTGTCGTTTATAATGGCTAATGTTGGTGTAATCAAGATAAAATTGCTGTTTTAAGCATGCAAAAGCATACAAAACTCCGTTTTCAAGTATTTAAACTGTTATATTCACGTATATGTCGTGTGTAATGGCTAATGTTTGCAAAATCAAGATAAAATAGCTGTTTTCAGCTGGCAAGACATACAAAACGCTATTTTCAAGTATTTAAACTGTCATATTCATGTTTCTGTCGTTAATAATGCAAAAGCATACGAAACGCCGTTTTCAAGTATTTAAACTGTCATATTCATGTATATGTCGTGTGTAACGGCTAATGTTTACAAAGCAAGATAAAATAGCTGTTTACAGCTTGCAATAACATACAAAATTCTGTTTTCAAGTATGTAAACTGTCATTTTCATGTTTCTGTCATATATTATGGCTAATGTTGGTGAAATCAAGATAAAATTGCTGTTTTAAGCATCCAAAAGCATACAAAACGCCGTTTTCAAGTATTTTAACTGTCATATTCATGTATATGTCGTGTGTAATGGTTTATGTTTGCAAAATTAAGATAAAATAGCTGTTTTCAGCTTGCAAAACATACAAAATTCTGTTTTTAAGTATTTAAACTGTCATATTCACGTATATGTCGTGTGTAATGGCTAATGTTTGCAAAATCAAGATAAAATAGCTGTTTTCAGCTGGCAAGACATACAAAACGCTATTTTCAAGTATTTAAACTGTCATATTCATGTTTCTGTCGTTTATAATGCAAAAGCATACGAAACGCCGTTTTCAAGTATTTAAACTGTCATATTCATGTATATGTCGTGTGTAATGGCTAATGTTGCAAAATCAAGATAAAATAGCTGTTTTCAGCTTGCAAGACATACAAAACGCTATTTTCAAGTATTTAAACTATCATATTAATGTTTCTGTCGTGTATAATAAATAATGTTGGTGAATCAAGATAAAATTGCTGTTTTAAGCATGCAAAAGCATACGAAACGCCGTTTTCAAGTTTTTAAACTGTCATATTCATGTATATGTCGTGTGTAATGGCTTATGTTTGCAAAATCAAGATCAAATAGCTGTTTTAAGCTTGCAAAAACATACAAAACGCTGTTTTAAATTATTTAAACTGTCATATTCATGTTTCTGTCGTGTATAATAGCTAATGTTAGTGAAATCAAGATAAAATTGCCGTTTTACGCATGCAAATGCATACAAAAAGCCGTTTTCAAGTTTTTAAACTGTCATATTCATGTATATGTCGTGTGAAATGGCTAATGTTTGCAAAATCAAGATAAAATAGCTGTTTACAGCTTGCAAAATCATACAAAACGCTGTTTTCAAGTATTTAAACTGTCATATTCATGTTTCTGTCGTGTATAATGGCTAATGTTAGTGAAATCAAGATAAAATTGCCGTTTTAAGCATGCAAAAGCATACAAAACACCGTTTTCAAGTATTTAAACTGCATATTCATGTATATGTCGTGTGTAATGGCGTATGTTTGCAAAATCAAGATAAAATAGCTGTTTTCAGCCTGCAAAAACATACAAAATGCTGTTTTCAAGTATTTAAACTGTCATATTCATGTATATGTCGTGTGTAATGGCTAATGTTTGCAAAATCAAGATAAAAGAGCTGTTTACAGCTTGCAAAAACATACAAAATGCTGTTTTCAAGTATTTAAACTGTCATATTCATGTTTCTGTCGTTTATAATGGCTAATGTTGGTGAAATCAAGATAAAATTGCTGTTTCAAGCATGCAAAAGCATACAAACTGCCGTTTTCAAGTATTTAAACTGTCATATTCATGTATATGTCGTGTGTAATGGCAAATGTTTGCAAAATCAAGATAAAATAGCTGTTTTCAGCTTGCAAGACATACAAAACGCTATTTTCAAGTATTTAAACTGTCATATTCATGTTTCTGACGTTTATAAAAGCTAATGTTCTTGAAATCAAGATAAAATTGCTGTTTTAAGCATGCAAAAGCATACAAAACGCCGTTTTCAAGTATTTAAACTGTCATATTCATGTATATGTCGTGTGTAACGGCTAATGTTTACAAAGCAAGATAAAATAGCTGTTTACAGCTTGCAATAACATACAAAATTCTGTTTTCAAGTATGTAAACTGTCATTTTCATGTTTCTGTCATATATTATGGCTAATGTTGGTGAAATCAAGATAAAATTGCTGTTTTAAGCATCTAAAAGCATACCAAAACGCCGTTTTCAAGTATTTTAACTGTCATATTCATGTATATGTCGTGTGTAATGGCTAATGTTGCAAATCAAGATAAAATAGCTGTTCTCAGCCTGCAAAAACATACAAAATGCTGTTTTCAAGTATTTAAACTGTCATATTCATGTATATGTCGTTTATAATGGCTAATGTTGGTGAAATCAATATAAAATTGCTGTTTTAAGCATGCAAAAGCATACAAAACGCACTTTTCAAGTATTGAAACTGTCATATTCATGTATATGTCGTGTGTAATGGCTAATGTTTGCAAAATCAAGATAAAATAGCTGTTTACAGCTTGCAAAAACATACAAAACGCTGTTTTCAAGTATTGAAACTGTCATATTCATATATATATATATATCGTGTGTAATGGCCTAATGTTTTCAAAATCAAGATAAAATAGCTGTTTTCAGCCTGCAGGACATAGAAAACGCTATTTTCAAGTATTTAAACTGTCATATCATGTTTCTGTCGTTTATAATAGCTAATGTTGGTGAAATCAAGATAAAATTGCTGTTTTAAGCATTGAAAAGCATATAAAACGACGTTTTCAAGTTATTAAACTTTCATATTCATGTATATGTCATGTGTAATAGCTAATGTTGCAAAATCAAGATAAAATAGCTGTTTACAGCTTACAAAAACATACAAAACGCTGTTTTCAATTATTTAAACTGTCATATTTATGTTTCTGTCCTGTATAATGGCTAATGTTGGGAAATCAAGATAAAATTTCTGTTTTAAGCATGCAAAAGCATAGAAAACGCCATTTTCAAGTAATTTATACTGTCATATTTATGTATATGTCGTGTGTAATGGCTAATGTTTGCAAAATTAAGATAAAATAGCTGTTTACAGCTTGCAAAAACATACAAAACGCTGTTTTCAAGTATTTAAACTGTTATATTCATGTTTCTGTCGTGTATAATGGCTAATGTTAGTGAAATCAAGATAAAATTGCCGTTTTATGCATGCAAAAGCATACAAAACGCCGTTTTCATGTATTTAAACTGTCATTTTTATGTATATGTCGTGTGTAATGGCTTATGTTTGCAAATCAAGATAAAATAGCTGTTTTCAGCCTGCAAAAACATACAAAATGCTGTTTTCAAGTATTTAAACTGTCATATTCATGTATATGTCGTGTGTGATGGCTAATGTTTGCAAAATCAAGATAAAATAAGCTGTTTACAGCTTGCAAAAACATACAAAACGCTGTTTTCAAGTATTTAAACTGTCATATTCATGGTTTTGTCGTTTTATAATGGCTAATGTTGGTGTAATCAAGATAAAATTGCTGTTTTAAGCATGCAAAAGCATACAAAACCGCCGTTTTCAAGTATTTAAACTGTTATATTCACGTATATGTCGTGTGTAATGGCTAATGTTTGCAAAATCAAGATAAAATAGCTGTTTTCAGCTGGCAAGACATACAAAAACGCTATTTTCAAGTATTTAAACTGTCATATTCATGTTTCTGTCGTTAATAATGCAAAAGCATACGAAACGCCGTTTTCAAGTATTTAAACTGTCATATTCATGTATATGTCGTGTGTAACGGCTAATGTTTACAAAGCAAGATAAAATAGCTGTTTACAGCTTGCCAATAACATACAAAATTCTGTTTTAAAGTATGTAAACTGTCATTTTCATGTTTCTGTCATATATTATGGCTAATGTTGGTGAAATCAAGATAAAATTGCTGTTTAAAGCATCCAAAGCATACAAAACGCCGTTTTCAAGTATTTTAACTGTCATATTCATGTATATGTCGTGTGTAATGGTTTATGTTGCAAAATTAAGATAAAATAGCTGTTTTCAGCTTGCAAAACATACAAAATTCTGTTTTTAAGTATTTAAACTGTCATATTCACGTATATGTCGTGTGTAATGGCTAATGTTTGCAAAATCAAGATAAAATAGCTGTTTTCAGCTGGCAAGACATACAAAACGCTATTTTCAAGTATTTAAACTGTCATATTCATGTTTCTGTCGTTTATAATGCAAAATCATACGAAACGCCGTTTTCAAGTATTTAAACTGTCATATTCATGTATATGTCTTGTGTAATGGCTAATGTTTGCAAAATCAAGATAAAATAGCTGTTTTCAGCTTGCAAGACATACAAAACGCTATTTTCAAGTATTTAAACTATCATATTCATGTTTCTGTCGTGTATAATAAATAATGTTGGTGAAATCAAGATAAAATTGCTGTTTTAAGCATGCAAAAGCATACGAAACGCCGTTTTAAAGTTTTTAAACTGTCATATTCATGTATATGTCGTGTGTAATTGCTTATGTTTGCAAAATCAAGATAAAATAGCTGTTTTCAGCCTGCAAAAACATACAAAATGCTGTTTTCAAGTATTTAAATTGTCATATTCATGTATATGTCGTGTGTAATGGCTAATGTTTGCAAAATCAAGATAAAAGAGCTGTTTACAGCTTGCAAAATCATACAAAACGCTGTTTTCAAGTATTTAAACTGTCATATTCATGTTTCTGTCGTGTATAATGGCTAATGTTAGTGAAATCAAGATAAAATTGCCGTTTTAAGCATGCAAAAGCATACAAAACACCGTTTTCAAGTATTTAAACTGCCATATTCATGTATATGTCGTGTGTAATGGCGTATGTTTGCAAAATCAAGATAAAATAGCTGTTTTCAGCCTGCAAAAACATACAAAATGCTGTTTTCAAGTATTTAAATTGTCATATTCATGTATATGTCGTGTGTAATGGCTAATGTTTGCAAAATCAAGATAAAAGAGCTGTTTACAGCTTTCAAAAACATACAAAACGCTGTTTTCAAGTATTTAAACTGTCATATTCATGTTTCTGTCGTTTATAATGGCTAATGTTGGTGAAATCAAGATAAAATTGCTGTTTCAAGCATGCAAAAGCATACAAACTGCCGTTTTCAAGTATTTAAACTGTCATATTCATGTATATGTCGTGTGTAATGGCAAATGTTTGCAAAATCAAGATAAAATAGCTGTTTTCAGCTTGCAAGACATACAAAACGCTATTTTCAAGTATTTAAACTGTCATATTCATGTTTCTGACGTTTATAAAAGCTAATGTTCTTGAAATCAAGATAAAATTGCTGTTTTAAGCATGCAAAAGCATACAAAACGCCGTTTTCAAGTATTTTACTGTCATATTCATGTATATGTCGTGTGTAATGGCTAATGTTTGCAAACTCAAGATAAAATAGCTGTTTTCAGCTTGCAAGACATACAAAACGCTATTTTCAAGTATTTAAATTGTCATATTCATGTTTCTGTCGTTTATAATAGCTAATGTTGGTGAAATCAAGATAAAATTGCTGTTTTAAGCACGAAAAGCATATAAAACGACGTTTTCAAGTAATTAAATTTTCATATTCATGTATATGTCGTGTGTAATAGCTAATGTTGCAAAATCAAGATAAAATAGCTGTTTACAGCTTGCAAAAACATACAAAACGCTGTTTTCAAGTATTTAAACTGTCATATTCATGTTTCTGTCGTGTATAATGGCTAATGTTGGGAAATCAAATAAAATTGCTGTTCTAAGAATGCAAAAGCATAGAAAACGCCATTTTTAAGTATTTAAACTGTCATATTCATGTATATGTCGTGTGTAATGGCTTGTGTTTGCAAAATCAAGATAAAATAGCTGTTTTCAGCTTGCAAAAACATAGAAAATGCTGTTTTGAAGTATATAAACGGTCATATTCATGTTTCTGTCGTGTATAATGGCTAAAGTTGGGAAATCAAGATAAAATCGCTGTTTTAGCATGAAAAAGCATACAAAACGCCGTTTCTAAGTATTTAAACTGTCATATTCATGTATATGTCGTGTGTAATGGTTTATGTTTGCAAAATTAAGATAAAATAGCTGTTTTCAGCTTGCAAAACATACAAAATGCTGTTTTTAAGTATTTAAACTGTCATATTTATGTTTCTGTCGTTTATAATGGCTAATGTTGGTAAAATCAAGATAAAATTGCTGTTTTAAGCATGCAAAAGCATACAAAACGCCGTTTTCAAGTATTTTAACTGTCATATTCATGTATATGTCGTGTGTAATGGCTAATGTTTGCAAACTCAAGATAAAATAGCTGTTTACAGCTTGCAAAAACTTACAAAACGCTGTTTTTAAGTATTTAAACTGTCATATTCATGTATATGTCGTGTAATGGCTTATGTTTGCAAAATCAAGATAAAATAGCTGTTTTCAGCTTGCAAAAACATACAAAATGCTGTTTTGAAGTATATAAACTGTCATATTCATGTTTCTGTCGTGTATAATGGCTAATGTTAGTGAAATCAAGATAAAATTGCTGTTTTAAGCATGCAAAAGCATACAAAACGCCGTTTTCAAGTATTTAAACTGTCATATTCATGTGTATGTCGTGTGTAATGGCGTATGTTTGCAAAATTAATATAAAATAGCTGTTTTCAGCTTGCAAAAACATACAACATGCTGTTTTCAAGTATTTAAACTGTCATATTCATGTTTCTGTCGTGTATAATGGCTAAAGTTGGGAAATCAAGATAAAATCGCTGTTTTAAGCATGAAAAAGCATACAAAACGCCGTTTCTAAGTATTTAAACTGTCATATTCATGTATATGTCGTGTGTAATGGTTTATGTTTGCAAAATTAAGATAAAATAGCTGTTTTCAGCTTGCAAAACATACAAAATGCTGTTTTTAAGTATTTAATCTGTCATATTTATGTTTCTGTCGTTTATAATGGCTAATGTTGGTAAAATCAAGATAAAATTGCTGTTCTAAGCATGCAAAAGCATACAAAACGCTGTTTTCAAGTATTTTAACTGTCATATTCATGTATATGTTGTGTGTAATGGCTAATGTTTGCAAAATCAAGATAAAATAGCTGTTTTCAGCTTGCAAGACATTCAAAACGCTATTTTCAAGTATTTAAACTGTCATATTCATGTTTCTGACGTTTATAAAGGCTAATGTTCTTGAAATCAAGATAAAATTGCTGTTTTAAGCATGCAAAAGCATACAAAACGCCGTTTTCAAGTATTTAAGCTGTCATATTCATGTATATGTCGTGTGTAACGGCTAATGTTTACAAAGCAAGATAAAATAGTTGTTTACAGCTTGCAATAACATACAAAATTCTGTTTTCAAGTATGTAAACTGTCATTTTCATTTTCTGTCATATATTATGGCAAATGTTGGTGAAATCAAGATAAAATTGCTGTTTTAAGCATCCAAAAGCATACAAAACGCCGTTTTCAAGTATTTTAACTGTCATATTCATGTATATGTCGTGTGTAATGGCTAATGTTTGCAAAATCAAGATAAAAAAGCTGTTTAAAGCTTGCAAAAACATACAAAACGCTGTTTTCAAGTATATAAACTGTCATATTCATATATATATCGTGTGTAATGGTTAATGTTTGCAAAATCAAGATAAAATAGCTGTTTTCAGCCTGCAGGACATAGAAAACGCTATTTTCAAGTATTTAAACTGTCATATTCATGTTTCTGTCGTTTATAATGGCTAATGTTGGTGAAATCAAGATAAAATTTCTGTTTTAAGCATGCAAAAGCATACAAAACGCCGTTTTCAAGTATTTAAATTGTCATATTCATGTATATGTCGTTTGTAACGGCTAATGTTTGCAAAAGCAAGATAAAATAGCTGTTTACAGCTTGCAAAAACATACAAAATGCTGTTTTCAAGTATTTAAACTGTCATATTCATGTATATGTCGTGTGTAATGGCTAATGTTTGCAAAATCAAGATAAAATAGCTGTTTACAGCTTGCAAAAACATACAAAACGCTGTTTTCAAGTATTTAAACTGTCATATTCATGTTTCTGTCGTTTATAATAGCTAATGTTGGTGAAATCAAGATAAAATTGCTGTTTTAAGCATGCAAAAGCATAAATAGTTGTTTTCAGCTTGCAAAAACATACAAAATGCTGTTTTCAAGTATGTAAACTGTCATTTTCATATTTCTGTCATGTATAATGGCTAATGTTGGTGAAATCAAGATAAAATTGCTGTTTTAAGCATGCAAAAGCATACAAAATGCCGTTTTCAAGTTTTTAAACTGTCATATTCATGTATATGTCGTTTGTAATGGCTTATGTTTGCAAAATCAAGATCAAATAGCTGTTTTAAGCTTGCAAACACATACAAAACGCTGTTTTCAAGTATTTAAACTGTAATATTCATGTTTCTGTCGTGTATAATAGCTAATGTCAGTGAAATCAAGATAAAATTGCCGTTTTAAACATGCAAAAGCATACAAAACACCGTTTTCAAGTATTTAAACTGACATATTCATGTATATGTCGTGTGTAATGGCTTATGTTTGCAAAATCAAGATAAAATAGCTGTTTTCAGCCTGCAAAAACATACAAAATGCTGTTTTCAAGTATTTAACCTGTCATATTCATGTATATGTCGTGTGTAATGGCTAATGTTTGCAAAATCAAGATCAAATAGTTGTTTTAAGCTTGCAAAAACATACAAAACGCTGTTTTCAAGTATTCAAACTGTCATATTCATGTTTCTGTCGTTTATAATGGCTAATGTTGGTAAAATCAATATAAAATTGCTGTTTTAAGCATGCAAATGCATACAAAACGCCGTTTTCAAGTATTGAAACTGTCATATTCATGTATTTGTCGTGTGTAATGGCTAATGTTTGCAAAATCAAAATAAAATAGCTGTTTTCAGCTTGCAAGACATAGAAAACGCTATTTTCAAGTATTTAAACTGTCATATTCATGTTTCTGTCGTTAATAATGGCTAATGTTGGTGAAATCAAGATAATATTGCTTTTTTAAGCATGCAAAAGTATACAAAACGCCGTTTTCAAGTATTTAAACTGTCATATTCATGTATATGTAGTGTGTAATGGCCTATGTTTACAAAATCAAAATAAATCAGCTTGCTAAAACATACAAAATTTTGTTTTCAAGTATTTAAACTGTCATATTCATGTTTCTGTGGTGTATAAAGGCTAATGTTGGTGAAATCAAGACAAAATTTCTGTTTTAAGCATGCAAAAGCATACAAAACGCCGTTTTCAAGTATTTAAACTGTCATATTCTTGTATATGTCGTGTAATGTCTTATGTTTGCAAAATCAAGATGTATATTTGTTTTCAGCTTGCAAAAACATACAAAATGCTGTTTTCAAGTATGTAAACTGTTATATTCATGTTTCTGTCATATATTATGGCTAATGTTGGTGAAATCAAGATAAAATTGCTGTTTTAAGCATGCAAAAGCATACAAAACGCCTTGTTCAAGTAAATAAACTGTCATATTCATGTATATGTCGTGTGTAATGGTTTATGTTTGCAAATATAAGATAAAATAGCTGTTTTCAGCTTGCAAAACATACAAAATGCTGTTTTTAAGTATTTAAACTGTCAAATTCATGTTTCTGTCGTTTATAATGGCTAATGTTTGTAAAATCAAGATAAAATTGCTGTTTTAAGCATGCAAAAGCATACAAAACGCCGTTTTCAAGTATTTTAACTGTCATATTCATGTATATGTCGTGTGTAATGGCTAATGTTTGCAAAATCTAGATAAAATAGCTGTTTTCAGCTTGCAAGACGTACAAAACGCTATTTTCTAGTATTTAAACTGTCACATTCATGTTTCTGTCGTGTATAATGGTTAATGTTGGTAAAATCAAGATAAAATTGCTGTTTTAAGCATGCAAATGCATACAAATAGCCGTTTTCAAGTTTTTAAACTGTCATATTCATGTATATGTCGTGTGTATTGGCTTATGTTTGCAAAATCAAGATAAATCAGCTTGCAAAAACATACAAAATGCTGTTTTCAAGTATGTTAACTGTCATATTCATGTTTCTGTCATGTATAATGGCTAATGTTGGTGAAATCAAGATAAAATTTCTGTTTTAAGCATGCAAAAGCATACAAAATGCCGTTTTTAAGTATTTAAACTGTCATATTCAGGTTTCTGTCGTGTGTAATGGCTAAAGTTGGTGAAATCAAGAAAAAATTTGTGTTTTAAGCATGCAAAAGCATACAAAACGCCGTTTTCAAGTATTTAAACAGTCATATTCATATATATGTCGTGTGTAATGGCTTATGTTTGCAAAATCAAGAAAAATCAGCTTGCAAAAACATACAAAATGCTGTTTTGAAGTATTTAAACTGTCATATTCATGTTTCTGTCGTGTATAAAGGCTAATGTTGGTGAAATCAAGATGAAATTTCTGTATAAGTGTGCAAAAGCATATTAAACGCCGTTTCAAGTATTTAAGCTGTCATATTTATGTATATGTCGTGTGTAATGGCTTATGTTTGCAAAATCAAGATAAAATAGTTGTTTTCAGCTTGCAACAACATACAAAATGCTGTTTTCAAGTATTTTAACTGTCATATTTATTTATATGTCGTGTGTATTGGGTTATGTTTGCAAAATCAAGATAAAATAGCTGTTTTTAGCTTGCAAAAACATACAAAATGTTGTTTTCAAGTATATAAACTGTCATATTCATGTATATGTCGTGTGTAATGGCTTAAGTTTGCAAAATCAAGATAAAATAGCTGCTTTCAGCTATCAAAAACATACAAAATATTGTTTTCAAGTATTTAAACTGTCATATTCATGTTTCTGTCATGTATAATGGCTAATGTTGGTGAAATCAAGATAAAATAGCTTTTTTAAGCATGCAAAAGCATACAAAACGCCGTTTTCAAGTATTTAAACTGACATATTCATTTATATGTCGTGTGTAATTGCAAATGTTTGCAAAATCAAAATAAAATAGCTGTTTACAGCTTGCAAAAACATACAAAACGCTGTTTTCAAGTATTTAAACTGTCATATTTATGTTTCTGTCGTGTATAATGGCTAATATTGCAAAATCAAGATAAAATTGCTGTTTTAAGCATGCAAAAGCATAAAAAACGCCGTTTTCAAGTATGTAAACTGTCATATTCATGTATATATCGTGTGTAATGTCTTATGTTTGCAAAATCACGATAAAATAGTTGTTTTCAGCTTGCAAAAGCATACAAAACGCTGTTTCAAGAATTTAAACTGTCATATTCATGATTCTGTCGTGTATAATGGCCAATGTTGGTGAAATCAAGATAAAATTGCTGTTTTAAGCATGCAAAAGCTTACAAAACGCCGTTTTCAAGTATATTGTAAATTTTGTGGGGTTTCAACGTTTTTTTTTTTTTATTTAAAATACTAAAACTATTATTAATAACAAATAATTATAATAAAGAGTAAATAGCTAAGTTACACTAGGTATATAACACTGAAATAACGAACACAAAAACTTATAAACTATCACTTATCACTACTATAAATAAACATTATTATTTATATAAACTAGCCGAGCGATATTTATTTACGACGATATATTTATTTTCACACCGAGCGGTATATTTATATTCACAAGTTCTTCCGCAGAACTTCGGAGTCGACTAAGTCCTCTGACTTACTGACTCAACTCGACTAACTGAGTCCGAGTCCTCTAAACGACTGACTGTTTGGGAGTCATCTAAAAGACTCACTGCTCTATTGTGGAGCAAACGACTTGTTCGAACCCGCAACGTTACGACATGCACTCGGCTGCGCGGCGTGGCGGCGTACGCCGACAAACTTCAACTTGTCTCTGCCGCGTTCGTTACACTGCCCCCTCCTTAGGTCTGTTTCGTCCCGAAACTTTCCTGCTGCTGGATCTACAGCTATTCCTCTTCCAGAGACAAGATAGTGAACTTCTTTGCAAAACAGTTTACATTTCTTAGGACTTAGCTTCAGGTTGGCGCTTCCAAAGCTCTGGAAAACTTCTTCTAAATTCTTCACATGGTCTTCAAATGCTTTGTCGACCACAATTATATCATCAAGATATACCAGACATGTTTTCCAAGCTAACCTTTTCAGAACGGATTCCATCACACGTTCAAATGTTACAGGAGCATCACAAAGGCCAAACAGCATCACAGTAAAATGCCAAAATCCAGATCCAACAGTAAATTCTGTCTTCTCAACAATCTTTTGCTCCATTCCCACTTGCCACTTTTCAAGTCCAAAGTTGAAAAGAATTTGATCCCGCAAGTGTGTCCAACGTGTCGTCAATCCGTTTTTAATCTGTTGGTTTTGTGATCAATGTGACTGTTGAACAATAGCCCAGAACTGTACCTTCCTTCAGCACTGCTGGGTAATGGTTGATGTTCATCAGTCGCACTGGTATTCTAATGTTTGTTAGAATAACGCTTTTCACAACCAACACACCTCGTCCTGTTTCTGTGTCACTGCAGTCTGGTTCTAAAACTGCCACTTGCACATTACATGTACCCTCTTCTGTTCTTCCTTTTACGAGCACTTTACTGCGAACAGGAGAAGTCTCACCTTCTGCCAGGAATAGCCGAGCTCGCACGTCATCCTTATGTTGAAGAATAATTTCTTCATAGCCGATTTTCAGTATTCCGGCTGCTTCTCCATTTTCTGGAGCTTGACACATTTATTTCTGACATGTCCTGTATCTGGTCGTCACCATATAATGATGTACTTGACATGGACGCTTTAACACTTGAAGTTCAGCCATGAACCATGGAAAGTGTCTCGAACAGAGTCAAATATTCTTCCCATTATGATTTTCCGTCGTAAGTTGGTATATCATGACGGCTAGGGACTGTTGTCACGTTCGGTTCTTGCAGCTTGGTCGTTGCATCTAGTGATGGTTGATTAACGGCTGGTAAACTGTCAGTCTTGTTTTCGAGAGTTTGCAGCTTCCTTTCCAGTTCATGTATTCGTCCACTCTGTTGGACAACCCTTCAAGATCTTCTTTTAATTTTCTCTCGAAGCTTCTAAAATTTTCTTGAATTTTCGTTTCCAGTATTCTAGAATGTTCAAGTAATTCTTTTTTCATACTACTGGATTTTTTTTTCAATTTACTTCTTCTTGCACTAGCACTGCTCGAAGACGTTCTTGAAACACGGATTTTTTCCAGCCGAACCTGCATCTCTCCCTTCAAGCTCTTTTCTTAATTCGTTCACTTTCAAGTCCATCAACTTTTTCGTAGCCATGATGCTCTACACTTTTATTTAAATATTCCACTATTTATTTTTACGTACAACGCGTATATTTATTTTTAACAGTAACCCACACCTGACACCAATTGTAACATTCGTGGGTTTTCAAGGTTTTTTTTTTTTAAATACTAAAACTATTATTAATAACAAATAATTTTAATAAAGAGTAAATAGTTAATTTACACTAGGTATATAACACTAAAATAACGAATACAAAAACTTATAAACTATCACTTATCACTACTATAAATAAACACTATTATTTATATAAACTAGCCGAGCGATATTTATTTACGACGATATATTTATTTTCACACCGAGCGGTATATTTATATTCACACGTTCTTCCGCAGAACTTCGGAGTCGACTAAGTCCTCTGACTTACTGACTCAACTCGACTAACTGAGTCCGAGTCCTCTAAACGACTGACTGTTTGGGAGTCATCTAAAAGACTCACTGCTCGGGAGTCATCTAAAAGACTGACTGAGTCTCACTGACTGACTGCTCGGGAGTCAAGTAACTGACTGCCTGACGGCTGAAGGCGATTCCTTTTATATACGGCACGTTCAGTGTTTCTGGAAGGTTCGGGAATATTCCCTATTGTGGAGCAAACGACTTGTTCGAACCCGCAACGTTACGACATGCACTCGGCCGCGCGGCGTGGCGGTGTACGCCGACAAGCTTCAACTTGTCTCTGCCGCGTTCGTTACACTATAAACTGTCATATTCATGTATATGTCGTGTGTAATGGCTTATGTTAGCAAAATCAAGATAAAATAGTTGTTTTCAGCTTGCAAAAACATACAAAATGCTGTTTTCAAGTATTTAAACTGTCATATTAATGAAATAAAAACAATTACTGAATTGCAGTCACAAATTAAAAATTTTATTCCAACCTCTACCGGTTTCTACCCCACTTGGGTCTTCTTCAGGAGCTACAAATAGTATTTTTCAATTAATTACAGAACAACAGAAAAAAAAAGAAGCTTGTTTAACATATAACAATTACTTACGTGAAAGTCAAAACATTAAAAATAAATTTGTCAATGATAAAAACATTTTAAAACAATAAATAATTAATAAATATTTAAAATCGGACATCGTACTTAACAAAAATGGAGAAATCTTACTTAAAACTAATTAGCTACAAGGTTACACTTAATTTACATATTACACAAGTTTGACTAGAAATTACATTAGTTTCATTTATTTGACTTTTAGATTTGACTTTAAAATATTATTGTAAATGGTGCTTAGATTTGAAGTATCTGTTTTTAAATTTACATTATTTTTGTCTGACATGATATATAGCATTTCTAAAGTTAATCTTTTATTTAAATTTTTTCCGAATATAAAATTTTGGTATTTTCAAAGTCAAAATTGTGCTTCATTGTTCTACTGTGCTCAACCAATGCGCAATTTCCCACCGGTTTATTATTATTTGTGCAATTTCTTTTATGTTCATCCATTCTAGTTTTCAGATATCTTTTAGTTTGTCCTGTATACTGTGCTTTGCAGTCCTTACATGGTATTTTATAGATAACATTCGTCTTAAAGTTTTTTGATATTTTACTTTTTAAAGGTGTAAACAGATCTCCAACAGTTTTTATTTGTTTACATGCAATTTCACAGTTTAAATGTTGTTTAAAAAGTTTTCTTAATTTTGACGTAATGCCATCTATGTATGGTAGAGAGTAATAACGTGTTGGTAAGTTAGCGTTCATTCCTTTATCAGCTGTTGTGTTGTCAATGTTATTGTTTTTGACATGTGTTTGTTTTGTTTTAGTTTTATATTCATTAATGACTCCTTTTATGATTCCGTTCGGATAGTTGTTTGTTCTCAATAATTTCGTGACAGTGTTAAGTACTTCGTGCTGGTATTCTACTGAGGTTAAATTTAAAGCTCTAAAGATTAAATTTCTTGCTATATTTAGTAGTTGTGTTTTTGGATGACTTGAGCTATAATTTAGATATCGACTGCTAGCCGTTGGTTTTTTGTACCATTTAGTTTTTATGGCACCATCTGTACTACGTACCAATGTCATATCTAAATAAGGGAGAATATTTTGATTCTCAACTTCCACGGTAAATTGTAAATTTGGATTGTAACTGTTAAATATAGCAAGGGTGTTATCAACTTCATCTTTAGGTACTGCCATAACCAGATCGTCCACGTACTTTTTAATAAACGGAATCCTGAATGGTAGCATTGGTATGACCGCATTTAACAAACAATCCATTACCAAATTCACAATGACAGGCGATATTGAAGATCCCATGGCTGCTCCCCAAGTCTGTTGGTAAAATTTATCTTCAAATTGGAAATAATTTTCTTTTAGGCAAAATTTAACTAATTCCAAAAACTCATTTTTAGGTATTTGTGTTCTCGTTGATATGATGCTCCATTTTTGAGCGATGGCTTCAGTTACTAGCTCCAGGGGGATACTTGTGAATAAGGACACTACATCAAGGGATATTAGAACGTAATCTTCATCCAGTTTTATCTGCGTGATGAACTCCTGAAATACGAATGAATTCCTTATTAAAAATGAATCTTCTTCTAGACCTTTCAATTGTTGCGTTAAAAATTTGGACATGTTGTCTGTAGGAGAATTTATTCCTGAAACTATGGGTCTCAAAGGGTAATTTTCTTTATGTACCTTTACCAAACCGTATATTCTTGGAGGAACTGGATTATCACATGTTAATATTTTCTTTTCTTCCGGAGTAATAAATTTCTTCTCGTGCAAGCTCTTTACCAATTTGTTATTTTTATTCTGCACCTTTTTAGTTATATCCCCTTCCAAAATTTTATATGTTTTGTCGTCTGATAATAGTAGATTCATTTTATTTTCGTAATCATTTTTGTTAATAGCCACTGTTTTATTTGATTTATCTGCTTTAACAATATAAATTTCTTTGTTTTCCTTTAGAAATTGTTTTGTTTTGTTGTATTTTTTAACAGATTGTTCAGTAGTTTTATTTTGATGATTTTTATTATAAAAATTCGTGACTACGTTGGTAAATTGGGCAGGAATGGTGTTTCGCAAATCTATATCTGTTGTTTGATTTATAATGTATTCTGTATCTGCTATTAACTGGAAAATTGGGATTTCATGTGTTTCCAAAGGGACTGCGTATTTTGGACCTAAAGCTAAAGTTTCAATAACTTTTTTCTTATAAAAAGTATACTAAACCTTCACTACAAATTAGCATCTAAGATAAATCAACGAATATTTTTATTAAGATGCAAACAAAACAACGTTACACCAACACACATTACAAACCATTTCAAATGTCTCAATCATATTCTACTGAGTAACAATCCTTATAAAAACGAAACAACTAAAATTGTGGATAAATTTGGGAAAACCATTCTTAATCTAGAACTTAAGATATACAGGACAAACTAAAAGATATCTGAAAACTAGAATGGATGAACATAAAAGAAATTGCACAAATAATAAAAAACCGGTGGGAAATTGCGCATTGGTTGAGCACAGTAGAACAATGAAGCACAATTTTGACTTTGAAAATACCAAAATTTTATATTCGGAAAAAAATTTAAATAAAAATTAACTTTAGAAATGCTATATATCATGTCAGACAAAAATAATGTAAATTTAAAAACAGATACTTCAAATCTAAGCACCATTTACAATAATATTTTAAAGTCAAATCTAAAAGTCAAATAAATGAAACTAATGTAATTTCTTGTCAAACTTGTGTAATATGTAAATTAAGTGTAACCTTGTAGCTAATTAGTTTTAAGTAAGATTTCTCCATTTTTGTTAAGTACGATGTCCGATTTTAAATATTTATTAATTATTTATTGTTTTAAAATGTTTTTATCATTGACAAATTTATTTTTAATGTTTTGACTTTCACGTAAGTAATTGTTATATTTTAAACAAGCTTTTTTTTTTTCTGTTGTTCTGTAATTAATTGAAAAATACTATTTGTAGCTCCTGAAGAAGACCCAAGTGGGGTAGAAACCGGTAGAGGTTGGAATAAAATTTTTAATTTGTGACTGCAATCCAGTAACTGTTTGTATTTCAATACCAATCACAGTCAAGAAGCGTACATATTATGTCATATTAATGTTTCTGTCATGTATAAAGGCTAATGTTGGTGAAATCAAGATAAAATTGCTGTTTTAAGCATGCAAAAGCATACAAAACGCCGTTTTCAAGTATTCAAACTGTCATTTTCATGTATATGTCGTGTGTAATGGCTTATGTTTGCAAAATCAGGAAAAAATAGTTGTTTTCAGCTTGCAAAACATACAAAATGCTGTTTTCAAGTATGTAAACTGTCATATTCATGTTTCTGTCATGTATAATGCCTAATGTTGGTGAAATCAAGATAAAATTGCTGTTTTAAGCATGCAAAAGCATACAAAACGCCGTGTTCAAGTATTTAAACTGTCATATGTATATGTCGTGTTTAATGGTTTATGTTTGCTAAATTAAGATAAAATAGCTGTTTTCAGCTTGCAAAAACATAAAAAATGATGTTTTCAAGTATTTAAACTGTCATATTCGTGTATTTGTCGTGTGTAATGGCTTATGTTTGCAAAATCAAGATAAAATAGCTGCTTTCAGCTTGCAAAAACATACAAAATGTTGTTTTCAAGTATATAAACAGTCATATTCATGTATATGTCGTGTGTAATGGCTTATGTTTGCGAAATCAAGATAAAATAGCTGCTTTCAGCTATCAAAAACATACAAAATTTTGTTTTCCAGTATTTAAACTGTCATATTCATGTTTCTGTCGTGTATAATGGCTAATGTTGGTAAAATCAAGATAAAATAGCTTTCTTAAGCATGCAAAAGCATACAAAACGCCGTTTTCAAGTATTTAAACTGTCATA
Source organism: Poecilus cupreus (assembly GCA_963942605.1). Classification (NCBI taxonomy): domain Eukaryota; kingdom Metazoa; phylum Arthropoda; class Insecta; order Coleoptera; family Carabidae; genus Poecilus; species Poecilus cupreus. The sequence goes on along the minus strand of CAWWDY010000628.1, from coordinate 67,749 downwards.
TTCATATATATGTCGTGTGTAATGGCTTATGTTTGCAAAATCAAGATAAATCAGCTTGCAAAAACATACAAAATTCTGTTATCACGTATTTAAACTGTCATATTCATGTTTCTGTCGTGCATAAAGGCTAATGTTGGTGAAATAAAAATAAAATTTCTGTTTTTAGCATGCAAAAGCATACAAAACGCCGTTTTCAAGTATTTAAACTGACATATTCATATATATGTCGTGTGTAATGGGTTATGTTTGCAAAATCAAGATAAATCAGCTTGCAAAAACATACAAAATTCTGTTATCACGTATTTAAACTGTCATATTCATGTTTCTGTCGTGCATAAAGGCTTATGTTGGTGAAATTAAGATAAAATTTCTGTTTTTAGCATGCAAAAGCATACAAAACGCCGTTTTAAAGTATTTAAACTAACATATTCATGTATATTTCGTGTGTAATGGCTTATGTTTGCAAAATCAATATAAAATAGCTGTTCTCAGCTTGCAAAAACATACCAAATGCTGTTTTCAAGTTTTTAAACTGTCATATTCATGTTTCTGTCGTGTATAATGGCTAATGTTGGCAAATCAAGATAAAATTGCTGTTTTAAGCTGCAAAAGCATAAAAAACGCCGTTTTAAAGTATACAAACTGTCATATTTATGTATATGTCGTGTGTAATGGCTTTTGTTTGCAAAATCAAGATAAAATAGTTGTTTTCAGCTTGCAAAAACATACAAAATGTTGTTTTCAAGTTTGTAAACTGTCATATTCATGTTTCTGTCATGTATAATGGCTAATGTTGGTGAAATCAAGATTAAATTTCTGTTTTAAGCATGCAAAAGCATACAAAACGCCGTTTTTAAGTATTTAAACTGTCATATTCATGTTTCTGTCGTGTATAATGGCTAATGTTGGTGATATCAAGATAAAATTGCTGTTTTAAGCATGCAAAAGCATACAAAACGCCGTTTTCAAGTATTTAAACTGTCATATTCATGTTTCTGTCGTGTATAATGGCTAATGTTGGTGAAATCAAGATAAGGTTGCTGTTTGAAGCTTGCAAAAATATACAAAACTTTGTTTTCAAGTACTTAAACTGTCATATTCATGTTTCTGTCCTGTAAAATGGCTTATGTTTGCAAAATCAAGATAAAATAGTTGTTTTCAGCATGCAAAAGCATACAAAACGCCGTTTTAAAGTATTTAAACTGTCATATCCATGTATATGTCGTGTGTAATGGTTTATGTTTGCAAAATCAAGATAAATCAGCTTGCAAAAACATACAAAATGCTATTTTCAAGTATGTAAACTGCCATATTCATGTTTCTGTCATGTATAATGGCTAATGTTGGTGAAATCAAGATAAAATTGCTGTTTTAAGCATGCAAAAGCATACAAAACGCCGTGTTTAAGTATTTAAACTGTCATATTCATGTATATGTCGTGTGTAATGGTTTATGTTTGCAAAATCAAGATAAAATAGCTGTTTTCAGCTTGCAAAAACATAGAAAATGCTGTTTTCAAGTATTTAAACTGTCATAATCATGTTTCTGTCGTTCATAAAGGCTAATGTTGGTGAAATCAAGATAAAATTTCTGTTTTTAGCATGCAAAAGCATACAAAACGCCGTTTTAAAGCATTTAAAGTGACATATTCATGTATATTTCGTGTGTAATGGCTTATGTTTGCAAAATCAATATAAAATAGCTGTTCTCAGCTTGCAAAAACATACCAAATGCTGTTTTCAAGTATTTAAACTGTCATATTCATGTTTCTGTCGTGTATAATGGCTAATGTTGGCAAATCAAGATAAAATTGCTGTTTTAAGCTGCAAAAGCATAAAAAACGCCGTTTTAAAGTATACAATCTGTCATATTTATGTATATGTCGTGTGTAATGGCTTTTGTTTGCAAAATCAAGATAAAATAGTTGTTTTCAGCTTGCAAAAACATACAAAATGTTGTTTTCAAGTTTGTAAACTCTCATATTCATGTTTCTGTCATGTATAATGGCTAATGTTGGTGAAATCAAGATAAAATTTCTGTTTTAAGCATGCAAAAGCATACAAAACGCCGTTTTTAAGTATTTAAACTGTCATATTCATGTTTCTGTCGAGTATAATGGCTAATGTTGGTGAAATCAAGATAAAATTGCTGTTTTAAGCATGCAAAAGCATACAAAACGCCGTTTTTAAGTATTTAAACTGTCATATTCATGTTTCTGTCGTGTATAATGGCTAATGTTAATGAAATCAAGATAAAATTGCTGTTTTAAGCATGCACAATCGTACAAAACGCCGTTTTCAAGTATTTAAACTGTGATATTCATGTATATGTCGTGTGCAATGGCTTATGTTTGCAAAATCAAGATAAATCAGCTTGCAAAAACATAAAAAATGCTGTTTTCAAGTATTTAAACTGTCATATTCATGTTTATGTCGTGTTTAAAGGCTAATGCTGGTGAAATCAAAATAAAATTTCTGTTTTAAACATGCAAAAGCATACAAAACGCAGTTTTCAAGTATTTAAACTGTCATATTCATGTATATGTTGTGTGTAATGGCTAATGTTTGCAAAATCAAAATAAAATAGATGTTTACAGCTTGAAATATAAAATAAAATATAAAATAAATATATCATCACGCCTTTTACCCATTAAGGGTGTGGCACTCTGCTTACGCAGATCTCGGTAGGTGATATATTTTTGCGTATGAAATGCGGTTACCAGCCGTCAAGTCATAGCCCCCAAAGTTGTTAGTGGAGGGGGAACCACAGGGGTAAATTTAAATTTGTAACTGTCGGCAGTGGGATTCGAACTGAGGATCTTACGATCCACAGTCCGACACGTTACCACGGAGCTATTTACCCCATATAAACATATAAAACGCTGTTTTCAAGTATTTAAACAGTCATATTCATGGTTCTGTCGTGTATAATGGCTAATGTTGCGAAATCAAGATAAAATTGCTGTTTCAAGCATGCAAAAGCATAAAACACGCCGTTTTCAAGTATATAAACTGTCATATTCATGTATATATCGTGTGTAATGGCTTATGTTTGTAAAATCAAGATAATATATCTGTTTACAGATTGCAAAAACATACAAAACGCTGTTTTCAAGTATTTAAACTGTCATATTTATGTTCCTGTCGTGTATAATGGCTAATGTTGGGAAACCATGATAAAATTGCTGTTTTAAGCATGCAAAAGCATAAAAAACGCCGTTTTCAAGTATATAAACTGTCATATTCATGTATATGTCGTGTGTAATGGCTTATATTTGTAAAATCAAGATAAAATAGTTGTTTTCAGCTTGCAAAAACATACAAAATGCTGTTTTCAAGTATGTAAACTGACATAATCATGTTTCTGTCATGTATAATGGCTAATGTTGGTAAAATCAAGATAAAATTGCTGTTTTAAGCATGCAAAAGCATACAAAACGCCATGATCAAGTATTTAAACTGCCATATTCATGTACATGTCGTCTAATGGCTTATGTTTGCAAAATTATGATAAAATAGCTGTTTTCGGATAGCAAAAACATACAAAATGCTGTTTTCAAGTATGTAAACTGTCATATTCATGTTTCTGTCATGTATGATGGCTAATGTTGGAGAAATCAAGATAAAATTGCTGTGTTAAGCATGCAAAAGCATACAAAACGCCATTTTCAAGTATTTAAACTGTCATATTCATGTATATGTCGTGTGTAATGGCTTATGTTTTGCAAAATCAAGATAAAATAGCTGTTTTCAGCTTGCAAAAACATAGAAAATGCTGTTTTCAAGTATTTAAACTGTCATATTCATGTTTCTGTCGTGTATAATGTCTAATGTTAGTGAAATCAAGAAAAAATTGCTGTTTTAAGCTTGCAAGAAAATACAAAACGCTGTTTTCAAGTATTTAAACTGTCATATTCATGCGTCTGTCGTGTATAATGGCTAATGTTGGTGAATTCAAGATAAAATTCCTGTTTTATGCATGCAAAAGCATACAAAACTCTGTTTTCAAGTATTTAAGCTGTCATATTCATGTATTTGTCGTGTGTAATGGCTAATGTTTGCAAAATAAAGATAAAATAGCTGTTTACAGCTTGCAAAAATATATAAAACGCTATGTTCAAATATTTAATCTGTCATATTCATGTTTTTGTCGCGTATAATGCTGATGTTGGGAATTCAAGATAAAATTGCTGTTTTAAGCTGCAAAAGCATAAAAAACGCCGTTTTCAAGTATTTAAACTGTCTTATTCATGTATATGTCATGTGTAATGGCTTATGTTTGCAAAATTAAGATAAAATAGCTGTTTTCAGCTTGCAAAAACATACAAAATGCTGCTTTCAAGTATTTAAACTGTCATATTCATGTTTCTGTCGTTTATAATGGCTAAAGTTGGTGAAATCAAGATAAAATTTCTGTTTTAAGCATGCACAATCATACTAAACGCCGTTTTCAAGTATTTAAACTGTCATATTCATGTATATGTCGTGTGCAATGGCTTATGTTTGCAAAATCAAGATAAATCAGCTTGCAAAAACATACAAAATGCTATTTTCAAGTATGTAAACTGTCATATTCATGTTTCTGTCATGTATAATGGCTAATGTTGGTGAAATCAAGATAAAATTGCTGTTTTAAGCTTGCAAGAAAATACAAAACGCTGTTTTCAAGTATATAAAATGTCATATTCATGCGTCTGTCGTGTATAATGGCTAATGTTGGTGAATTCAAGATAAAATTGCTGTTTTATGCATGCAAAAGCATACAAAACGCTGTTTTCAAGTATTTAAACTTTCATATTCATGTATATGTCGTGTGTAATGGCTAATGTTTGCAAAATAAAGATAAAATAGCTGTTTACAGCTTGCAAAAATATATAAAACGTTGTTTTCAATTATTTAAACTGTCATATTCATGTTTCTGTCGTGTATAATGCTTATGTTGGGAAATCAAGATAAAATTGTTGTTTTAAGCATGCAAAAGTATGAAAACGCCGTTTTCAAGTATTTAAACTGTCATATTCATATATATGTCGTGTGTAATGGCTTGTGTTTGCAAAATTAAGATAAAATAGCTGTTTTCAGCTTGCAAAAACATACAAAATGCTGTTTTCAAGTATTTAAACTGTCATATTCATGCATATGTCGTGTGTATTGGCTAATGTTTGTAAAATAAAGATAAAATAGCTGTTTACAGCTTGCAAAAATATATAAAACGCTGTTTTCAAGTATTTAAACTGTCATATTCATGTGTCTGTCGTGTATAATGGCTAATGTTGGGAAACCAAGATAAAATTGCTGTTTTAAGCATGCAAAAGCATGAAAAACGCCGTTTTCAAGTATATAAATTGTCATATTCATGTATATGTCCTGTGTAATGGCTTATATTTGTAAAATCAAGATAAAATTGTTGTTTTCAGACTGCAAAAACATACAAAATGCTGTTTTCAAGTATGTAAACTGTCATAATCATGTTTCTGTCATGTATAATGGCTAATTTTGGTGAAATCAAGATAAAATTGCTGTTTTAAGCATGCAAAAGCATACAAAACACCGTTTTCAAGTATTTAAACTGTCATATTCATGTATATGTCGTGTGTAATGGCTTGTGTTTGCAAAATTAAGATAAAATAGCTGTTTTCAGCTTGCAAAAACATACAAAATGCTGTTTTCAAGTATTTAAACTGTCATATTCATGTTTATGTCGTGTTTAAAGGCTAATGCTGGTGATATCAAAATAAAATTTCTGTTTTAAACATGCAAAAGCATACAAAACGCAGTTTTCAAGTATTTAAACTGTCATATTCATGTATATGTCGTGTGTAATGGCTAATGTTTGCAAAATCAAAATAAAATAGATGTTTACAGCTTGAAAAAACATATAAAACGCTGTTTTCAAGTATTTAAACAGTCCTATTCATGGTTCTGTCGTGTATAATGGCTAATGTTGCGAAATCAAAATAAAATTGCTGTTTCAAGCATGCAAAAGCATAAAAAACGCCGTTTTCAAGTATATAAACTGTCATATTCATGAATATATCGTGTGTAATGGCTTATGTTTGTAAAATCAAGATAATATAGCTGTTTACAGATTGCAAAAACATACAAAACGCTGTTTGCAAGTATGTAAACTGTCATAATCATGTCTCTGTCATGTATAATGGCTAATGTTGGTAAAATCAAGATAAAATTGCGGTTTTAAGCATGCAAAAGCATACAAAACGCCGTGTTCAAGTATTTAAACTGCCATATTCATGTACATGTCGTGTAATGGGATATGTTTGCAAAATTATGATAAAATAGCTGTTTTCGGATGGCAAAAACATACAAAATGCTATTTTCAAGTATGTAAACTGTCATATTCATGTTTCTGTCATGTATAATGGCTAATGTTGGTGAAATCAAGATAAAATTGCTGTTTTAAGCCGTTTTAAAGTATTTAAACTGTCATATTCATGTATATGTCGTGTGTAGTGGCTTATGTTTGCAAAATCAAGATAAATCAGCTTGCAAAAACATACAAAATGCTGTTTTCAAGAATTTAAACTATCATATTCATGTTTCTGTCCTGTATAATGGTTAATGTTTGTGAAATCAAGATAAAATTGCTGTGTTAAGCATGCAAAAGCATACAAACCGCCATTTTCAAGTATTTAAACTGTCATATTCATGAATATGTCGTGTGTAATGGCTTATGTTTTGCAAAATCAAGATAAAATAGCTGTTTTCAGCTTGCAAAAACAGAGAAAATGCTGTTTTCAAGTATTTAAACTGTCATATTCATGTTTCTGTCGTGTATAATGTCTAATGTTAGTGAAATCAAGAGAAAATTGCTGTTTTAAGCTTGCAAGAAAATACAAAACGCTGTTTTCAAGTATTTAAACTGTCATATTCATGCGTCTGTCGTGTATAATGGCTAATGTTGGTGAATTCAAGATAAAATTGCTGTTTTATGCATGCAAAAGCATACAAAACGCTGTTTTCAAGTATTTAAACTGTCATAGTCATGTATATGTCGTGTGTAATGGCTAATGTTTGCAAAATAAAGATAAAATAGCTGTTTACAGCTTGCAAAAATATATAAAACGCTGTTTTCAAGTATTTAAACTGTCATATTCATGTTTCTGTCGCGTATAATGCTAATGTTGGTGAAATCAAGATAAAATTGCTGTTTTAAGCCGTTTTAAAGTATTTAAACTGTCATATTCATGTATATGTCGTGTGTAGTGGCTTATGTTTGCAAAATCAAGATAAATCAGCTTGCAAAAACATACAAAATGCTGTTTTCAAGAATTTAAACTATCATATTCATGTTTCTGTCCTGTATAATGGTTAATGTTGGTGAAATCAAGATAAAATTGCTGTGTTAAGCATGCAAAAGCATACAAAACGCCATTTTCAAGTATTTAAACTGTCATATTCATGAATATGTCGTGTGTAATGGCTTATGTTTTGCAAAATCAAGATAAAATAGCTGTTTTCAGCTTGCAAAAACAGAGAAAATGCTGTTTTCAAGTATTTAAACTGTCATATTCATGTTTCTGTCGTGTATAATGTCTAATGTTAGTGAAATCAAGAGAAAATTGCTGTTTTAAGCTTGCAAGAAAATACAAAACTCTGTTTTCAAGTATTTAAACTGTCATATTCATGCGTCTGTCGTGTATAATGGCTAATGTTGGTGAATTCAAGATAAAATTGCTGTTTTATGCATGCAAAAGCATACAAAACGCTGTTTTCAAGTATTTAAACTGTCATAGTCATGTATATGTCGTGCGTAATAGCTAATGTTTGCAAAATAAAGATAAAATAGCTGTTTACAGCTTGCAAAAATATATAAAACACTGTTTTCAAGTATTTAAACTGTCATATTCATGTTTCTGTCGCGTATAATGCTAATGTTGGGAAATCAAGATAAAATTGCTGTTTTAAGCATGCAAAAGTATGCAAAACGCCGTTTTCAAGTATTTAAACTGTCATATTCATGTATATGTCATGTGTAATGGCTTATGTTTGCAAAATTAAGATAAAATAGCTGTTTTCAGCTTGCAAAAACATACAAAATGCTGTTTTCAAGTATTTAAACTGTCATATTCATGTTTCTGTCGTTTATAATGGCTAACGTTGGTGAAATCAAGATAAAATTGCTGTTTTAAGCATGCACAATCATACTAAACGCCGTTTTCAAGTATTTAAACTGTCATATTCATGTATATGTCGTGTGCAATGGCTTATGTTTGCAAAATCAAGATAAATCAGCTTGCAAAACATACAAAATGCTATTTTCAAGTATGTAAACTGTGATATTCATGTTTCTGTCATGTATAATTTCTAATGTTGGTGAAATCAAGATAAAATTGCTGTTTTAAGCATGCAAGAAAATACAAAACGCTGTTTTCAAGTATATAAAATGTCATATTCATGCGTCTGTCGTGTATAATGGCTAATGTTGGTGAATTCAAGATAAAATTGCTGTTTTATGCATGCAAAAGCATACAAAACGCTGTTTTCAAGTATTTAAACTTTCATATTCATGTATATGTCGTGTGTAATGGCTAATGTTTGCAAAATAAAGATAAAATAGCTGTTTACAGCTTGCAAAAATATATAAAACGTTGTTTTCAATTATTTAAACTGTCATATTCATGTTTCTGTCGTGTATAATGCTTATGTTGGGAAATCAAGATAAAATTGTTGTTTTAAGCATGCAAAAGTATGAAAACGCCGTTTTCAAGTATTTAAACTGTCATATTCATATATATGTCGTGTGTAATGGCTTGTGTTTGCAAAATTAAGATAAAATAGCTGTTTTCAGCTTGCAAAAACATACAAAATGCTGTTTTCAAGTATTTAAACTGTCATATTTATGTGTCTGTCGTGTATAATGGCTAATGTTGGGAAACCAAGATAAAATTGCTGTTTTAAGCATGCAAAAGCATGAAAAACGCCGTTTTCAAGTATATAAACTGTCATATTCATGTATATGTCCTGTGTAATGGCTTATATTTGTAAAATCAAGATAAAATAGTTGTTTTCAGACTGCAAAAACATACAAAATGCTGTTTTCAAGTATGTAAACTGTCATAATCATGTTTCTGTCATGTATAATGGCTAATTTTGGTGAAATCAAGATAAAATTGCTGTTTTAAGCATGCAAAAGCATACAAAACACCGTTTTCAAGTATTTAAACTGTCATATTCATGCATATGTCGTGTGTATTGGCTAATGTTTGTAAAATCTATATAAAATAGCTGTTTACAGCTTTCAAAAACATACAAAACGCTGCTTTCAAGTATTTAAACTGTCATATTCACGTTTCTGTCGTGTATAATGGCTAATGTTGGTGAAATCAAGTTAAAAATGCTGTTTAAAGCATGCAAAGGCATACAAAACGCCGTTTTAAAGTATTTAAACTGTCATATTCATGTATATGTCGTGTGTAATGGCTTATGTTTGCAAAATCAAGATAAATCAGCTTGCAAAAACATACAAAATGCTGTTTTCAAGTATTTAAACTTTCATATTCAAGTATATGTCGTGTGTAATGGCTAATGTTTGCAAAATAAAGATAAAATAGCTGTTTACAGCTTGCAAAAATATATAAAACGCTGTTTTCAAGTATTTAAACTGTCATATTCATGTTTCTGTCGTGTATAATGCTTATGTTGGGAAATCAAGATAAAATTGCTGTTTTAAGCATGCAAAAGTATGAAGACGCCGTTTTCAAGTATTTAAACTGTCATATTCATGTATATGTCGTGTGTAATGGCTTGTGTTTGCAAAATTAAGATAAAATAGCTGTTTTCAGCTTGCAAAAACATACAAAATGCTGTTTTCAAGTATTTAAACTGTCATATTCATGTTTATGTCGTGTTTAAAGGCTAATGCTGGTGATATCAAAATAAAATTTCTGTTTTAAACATGCAAAAGCATAAAAAACGCCGTTTTCAAGTATATAAACTGTCATATTCATGTATATGTCGTGTGTAATGGCTTATATTTGTAAAATCAAGATAAAATAGTTGTTTTCAGCTTGCAAAAACATACAAAATGCTGTTTTCAAGTATGTAAACTGTCATAATCATGTCTCTGTCATGTATAATGGCTAATGTTGGTAAAATCAAGATAAAATTGCGGTTTTAAGCATGCAAAAGCATACAAAACACCGTGTTCAAGTATTTAAACTGCCATATTCATGTACATGTCGTGTAATGGGATATGTTTGCAAAATTATGATAAAATAGCTGTTTTCGGATGGCAAAAACATACAAAATGCTATTTTCAAGTATGTAAACTGTCATATTCATGTTTCTGTCATGTATAATGGCTAATGTTGGTGAAATCAAGATAAAATTGCTGTTTTAAGCCGTTTTAAAGTATTTAAACTGTCATATTCATGTATATGTCGTGTGTAGTGGCTTATGTTTGCAAAATCAAGATAAATCAGCTTGCAAAAACATACAAAATGCTGTTTTCAAGAATTTAAACTATCATATTCATGTTTCTGTCCTGTATAATGGTTAATGTTGGTGAAATCAAGATAAAATTGCTGTGTTAAGCATGCAAAAGCATACAAAACGCCATTTTCAAGTATTTAAACTGTCATATTCATGAATATGTCGTGTGTAATGGCTTATGTTTTGCAAAATCAAGATAAAATAGCTGTTTTCAGCTTGCAAAAACAGAGAAAATGCTGTTTTCAAGTATTTAAACTGTCATATTCATGTTTCTGTCGTGTATAATGTCTAATGTTAGTGAAATCAAGAGAAAATTGCTGTTTTAAGCTTGCAAGAAAATACAAAACGCTGTTTTCAAGTATTTAAACTGTCATATTCATGCGTCTGTCGTGTATAATGGCTAATGTTGGTGAATTCAAGATAAAATTGCTGTTTTATGCATGCAAAAGCATACAAAACGCTGTTTTCAAGTATTTAAACTGTCATAGTCATGTATATGTCGTGTGTAATGGCTAATGTTTGCAAAATAAAGATAAAATAGCTGTTTACAGCTTGCAAAAATATATAAAACGCTGTTTTCAAGTATTTAAACTGTCATATTCATGTATATGTCGTTTATAATGGCTAATGTTGGTGAAATCAATATAAAATTGCTGTTTTAAGCATGCAAAAGCATACAAAACGCACTTTTCAAGTATTGAAACTGTCATATTCATGTATATGTCGTGTGTAATGGCTAATGTTTGCAAAATCAAGATAAAATAGCTGTTTACAGCTTGCAAAAACATACAAAACGCTGTTTTCAAGTATTGAAACTGTCATATTCATATATATATATATATCGTGTGTAATGGCTAATGTTTTCAAAATCAAGATAAAATAGCTGTTTTCAGCCTGCAGGACATAGAAAACGCTATTTTCAAGTATTTAAACTGTCATATTCATGTTTCTGTCGTTTATAATAGCTAATGTTGGTGAAATCAAGATAAAATTGCTGTTTTAAGCATGAAAAGCATATAAAACGACGTTTTCAAGTTATTAAACTTTCATATTCATGTATATGTCATGTGTAATAGCTAATGTTGCAAAATCAAGATAAAATAGCTGTTTACAGCTTGCAAAAACATACAAAACGCTGTTTTCAATTATTTAAACTGTCATATTTATGTTTCTGTCCTGTATAATGGCTAATGTTGGGAAATCAAGATAAAATTTCTGTTTTAAGCATGCAAAAGCATAGAAAACGCCATTTTCAAGTATTTATACTGTCATATTTATGTATATGTCGTGTGTAATGGCTAATGTTTGCAAAATTAAGATAAAATAGCTGTTTACAGCTTGCAAAAACATACAAAACGCTGTTTTCAAGTATTTAAACTGTTATATTCATGTTTCTGTCGTGTATAATGGCTAATGTTAGTGAAATCAAGATAAAATTGCCGTTTTATGCATGCAAAAGCATACAAAACGCCGTTTTCATGTATTTAAACTGTCATTTTTATGTATATGTCGTGTGTAATGGCTTATGTTTGCAAAATCAAGATAAAATAGCTGTTTTCAGCCTGCAAAAACATACAAAATGCTGTTTTCAAGTATTTAAACTGTCATATTCATGTATATGTCGTGTGTGATGGCTAATGTTTGCAAAATCAAGATAAAATAGCTGTTTACAGCTTGCAAAAACATACAAAACGCTGTTTTCAAGTATTTAAACTGTCATATTCATGGTTTTGTCGTTTATAATGGCTAATGTTGGTGTAATCAAGATAAAATTGCTGTTTTAAGCATGCAAAAGCATACAAAACGCCGTTTTCAAGTATTTAAACTGTTATATTCACGTATATATGTCGTGTGTAATGGCTAATGTTTGCAAAATCAAGATAAAATAGCTGTTTTCAGCTGGCAAGACATACAAAACGCTATTTTCAAGTATTTAAACTGTCATATTCATGTTTCTGTCGTTAATAATGCAAAAGCATACGAAACGCCGTTTTCAAGTATTTAAACTGTCATATTCATGTATATGTCGTGTGTAACGGCTAATGTTTACAAAGCAAGATAAAATAGCTGTTTACAGCTTGCAATAACATACAAAATTCTGTTTTAAAGTATGTAAACTGTCATTTTCATGTTTCTGTCATATATTATGGCTAATGTTGGTGAAATCAAGATAAAATTGCTGTTTTAAGCATCCAAAAGCATACAAAACGCCGTTTTCAAGTATTTTAACTGTCATATTCATGTATATGTCGTGTGTAATGGTTTATGTTTGCAAAATTAAGATAAAATAGCTGTTTTCAGCTTGCAAAACATACAAAATTCTGTTTTTAAGTATTTAAACTGTCATATTCACGTATATGTCGTGTGTAATGGCTAATGTTTGCAAAATCAAGATAAAATAGCTGTTTTCAGCTGGCAAGACATACAAAACGCTATTTTCAAGTATTTAAACTGTCATATTCATGTTTCTGTCGTTTATAATGCAAAATCATACGAAACGCCGTTTTCAAGTATTTAAACTGTCATATTCATGTATATGTCTTGTGTAATGGCTAATGTTTGCAAAATCAAGATAAAATAGCTGTTTTCAGCTTGCAAGACATACAAAACGCTATTTTCAAGTATTTAAACTATCATATTCATGTTTCTGTCGTGTATAATAAATAATGTTGGTGAAATCAAGATAAAATTGCTGTTTTAAGCATGCAAAAGCATACGAAACGCCGTTTTAAAGTTTTTAAACTGTCATATTCATGTATATGTCGTGTGTAATTGCTTATGTTTGCAAAATCAAGATAAAATAGCTGTTTTCAGCCTGCAAAAACATACAAAATGCTGTTTTCAAGTATTTAAATTGTCATATTCATGTATATGTCGTGTGTAATGGCTAATGTTTGCAAAATCAAGATAAAAGAGCTGTTTACAGCTTGCAAAATCATACAAAACGCTGTTTTCAAGTATTTAAACTGTCATATTCATGTTTCTGTCGTGTATAATGGCTAATGTTAGTGAAATCAAGATAAAATTGCCGTTTTAAGCATGCAAAAGCATACAAAACACCGTTTTCAAGTATTTAAACTGCCATATTCATGTATATGTCGTGTGTAATGGCGTATGTTTGCAAAATCAAGATAAAATAGCTGTTTTCAGCCTGCAAAAACATACAAAATGCTGTTTTCAAGTATTTAAATTGTCATATTCATGTATATGTCGTGTGTAATGGCTAATGTTTGCAAAATCAAGATAAAAGAGCTGTTTACAGCTTTCAAAAACATACAAAACGCTGTTTTCAAGTATTTAAACTGTCATATTCATGTTTCTGTCGTTTATAATGGCTAATGTTGGTGAAATCAAGATAAAATTGCTGTTTCAAGCATGCAAAAGCATACAAACTGCCGTTTTCAAGTATTTAAACTGTCATATTCATGTATATGTCGTGTGTAATGGCAAATGTTTGCAAAATCAAGATAAAATAGCTGTTTTCAGCTTGCAAGACATACAAAACGCTATTTTCAAGTATTTAAACTGTCATATTCATGTTTCTGACGTTTATAAAAGCTAATGTTCTTGAAATCAAGATAAAATTGCTGTTTTAAGCATGCAAAAGCATACAAAACGCCGTTTTCAAGTATTTTACTGTCATATTCATGTATATGTCGTGTGTAATGGCTAATGTTTGCAAACTCAAGATAAAATAGCTGTTTTCAGCTTGCAAGACATACAAAACGCTATTTTCAAGTATTTAAATTGTCATATTCATGTTTCTGTCGTTTATAATAGCTAATGTTGGTGAAATCAAGATAAAATTGCTGTTTTAAGCACGAAAAGCATATAAAACGACGTTTTCAAGTAATTAAATTTTCATATTCATGTATATGTCGTGTGTAATAGCTAATGTTGCAAAATCAAGATAAAATAGCTGTTTACAGCTTGCAAAAACATACAAAACGCTGTTTTCAAGTATTTAAACTGTCATATTCATGTTTCTGTCGTGTATAATGGCTAATGTTGGGAAATCAAATAAAATTGCTGTTCTAAGAATGCAAAAGCATAGAAAACGCCATTTTTAAGTATTTAAACTGTCATATTCATGTATATGTCGTGTGTAATGGCTTGTGTTTGCAAAATCAAGATAAAATAGCTGTTTTCAGCTTGCAAAAACATAGAAAATGCTGTTTTGAAGTATATAAACGGTCATATTCATGTTTCTGTCGTGTATAATGGCTAAAGTTGGGAAATCAAGATAAAATCGCTGTTTTAGCATGAAAAAGCATACAAAACGCCGTTTCTAAGTATTTAAACTGTCATATTCATGTATATGTCGTGTGTAATGGTTTATGTTTGCAAAATTAAGATAAAATAGCTGTTTTCAGCTTGCAAAACATACAAAATGCTGTTTTTAAGTATTTAAACTGTCATATTTATGTTTCTGTCGTTTATAATGGCTAATGTTGGTAAAATCAAGATAAAATTGCTGTTTTAAGCATGCAAAAGCATACAAAACGCCGTTTTCAAGTATTTTAACTGTCATATTCATGTATATGTCGTGTGTAATGGCTAATGTTTGCAAACTCAAGATAAAATAGCTGTTTACAGCTTGCAAAAACTTACAAAACGCTGTTTTTAAGTATTTAAACTGTCATATTCATGTATATGTCGTGTAATGGCTTATGTTTGCAAAATCAAGATAAAATAGCTGTTTTCAGCTTGCAAAAACATACAAAATGCTGTTTTGAAGTATATAAACTGTCATATTCATGTTTCTGTCGTGTATAATGGCTAATGTTAGTGAAATCAAGATAAAATTGCTGTTTTAAGCATGCAAAAGCATACAAAACGCCGTTTTCAAGTATTTAAACTGTCATATTCATGTGTATGTCGTGTGTAATGGCGTATGTTTGCAAAATTAATATAAAATAGCTGTTTTCAGCTTGCAAAAACATACAACATGCTGTTTTCAAGTATTTAAACTGTCATATTCATGTTTCTGTCGTGTATAATGGCTAAAGTTGGGAAATCAAGATAAAATCGCTGTTTTAAGCATGAAAAAGCATACAAAACGCCGTTTCTAAGTATTTAAACTGTCATATTCATGTATATGTCGTGTGTAATGGTTTATGTTTGCAAAATTAAGATAAAATAGCTGTTTTCAGCTTGCAAAACATACAAAATGCTGTTTTTAAGTATTTAATCTGTCATATTTATGTTTCTGTCGTTTATAATGGCTAATGTTGGTAAAATCAAGATAAAATTGCTGTTCTAAGCATGCAAAAGCATACAAAACGCTGTTTTCAAGTATTTTAACTGTCATATTCATGTATATGTTGTGTGTAATGGCTAATGTTTGCAAAATCAAGATAAAATAGCTGTTTTCAGCTTGCAAGACATTCAAAACGCTATTTTCAAGTATTTAAACTGTCATATTCATGTTTCTGACGTTTATAAAGGCTAATGTTCTTGAAATCAAGATAAAATTGCTGTTTTAAGCATGCAAAAGCATACAAAACGCCGTTTTCAAGTATTTAAGCTGTCATATTCATGTATATGTCGTGTGTAACGGCTAATGTTTACAAAGCAAGATAAAATAGTTGTTTACAGCTTGCAATAACATACAAAATTCTGTTTTCAAGTATGTAAACTGTCATTTTCATTTTCTGTCATATATTATGGCAAATGTTGGTGAAATCAAGATAAAATTGCTGTTTTAAGCATCCAAAAGCATACAAAACGCCGTTTTCAAGTATTTTAACTGTCATATTCATGTATATGTCGTGTGTAATGGCTAATGTTTGCAAAATCAAGATAAAAAAGCTGTTTAAAGCTTGCAAAAACATACAAAACGCTGTTTTCAAGTATATAAACTGTCATATTCATATATATATCGTGTGTAATGGTTAATGTTTGCAAAATCAAGATAAAATAGCTGTTTTCAGCCTGCAGGACATAGAAAACGCTATTTTCAAGTATTTAAACTGTCATATTCATGTTTCTGTCGTTTATAATGGCTAATGTTGGTGAAATCAAGATAAAATTTCTGTTTTAAGCATGCAAAAGCATACAAAACGCCGTTTTCAAGTATTTAAATTGTCATATTCATGTATATGTCGTTTGTAACGGCTAATGTTTGCAAAAGCAAGATAAAATAGCTGTTTACAGCTTGCAAAAACATACAAAATGCTGTTTTCAAGTATTTAAACTGTCATATTCATGTATATGTCGTGTGTAATGGCTAATGTTTGCAAAATCAAGATAAAATAGCTGTTTACAGCTTGCAAAAACATACAAAACGCTGTTTTCAAGTATTTAAACTGTCATATTCATGTTTCTGTCGTTTATAATAGCTAATGTTGGTGAAATCAAGATAAAATTGCTGTTTTAAGCATGCAAAAGCATAAATAGTTGTTTTCAGCTTGCAAAAACATACAAAATGCTGTTTTCAAGTATGTAAACTGTCATTTTCATATTTCTGTCATGTATAATGGCTAATGTTGGTGAAATCAAGATAAAATTGCTGTTTTAAGCATGCAAAAGCATACAAAATGCCGTTTTCAAGTTTTTAAACTGTCATATTCATGTATATGTCGTTTGTAATGGCTTATGTTTGCAAAATCAAGATCAAATAGCTGTTTTAAGCTTGCAAACACATACAAAACGCTGTTTTCAAGTATTTAAACTGTAATATTCATGTTTCTGTCGTGTATAATAGCTAATGTCAGTGAAATCAAGATAAAATTGCCGTTTTAAACATGCAAAAGCATACAAAACACCGTTTTCAAGTATTTAAACTGACATATTCATGTATATGTCGTGTGTAATGGCTTATGTTTGCAAAATCAAGATAAAATAGCTGTTTTCAGCCTGCAAAAACATACAAAATGCTGTTTTCAAGTATTTAACCTGTCATATTCATGTATATGTCGTGTGTAATGGCTAATGTTTGCAAAATCAAGATCAAATAGTTGTTTTAAGCTTGCAAAAACATACAAAACGCTGTTTTCAAGTATTCAAACTGTCATATTCATGTTTCTGTCGTTTATAATGGCTAATGTTGGTAAAATCAATATAAAATTGCTGTTTTAAGCATGCAAATGCATACAAAACGCCGTTTTCAAGTATTGAAACTGTCATATTCATGTATTTGTCGTGTGTAATGGCTAATGTTTGCAAAATCAAAATAAAATAGCTGTTTTCAGCTTGCAAGACATAGAAAACGCTATTTTCAAGTATTTAAACTGTCATATTCATGTTTCTGTCGTTAATAATGGCTAATGTTGGTGAAATCAAGATAATATTGCTTTTTTAAGCATGCAAAAGTATACAAAACGCCGTTTTCAAGTATTTAAACTGTCATATTCATGTATATGTAGTGTGTAATGGCCTATGTTTACAAAATCAAAATAAATCAGCTTGCTAAAACATACAAAATTTTGTTTTCAAGTATTTAAACTGTCATATTCATGTTTCTGTGGTGTATAAAGGCTAATGTTGGTGAAATCAAGACAAAATTTCTGTTTTAAGCATGCAAAAGCATACAAAACGCCGTTTTCAAGTATTTAAACTGTCATATTCTTGTATATGTCGTGTAATGTCTTATGTTTGCAAAATCAAGATGTATATTTGTTTTCAGCTTGCAAAAACATACAAAATGCTGTTTTCAAGTATGTAAACTGTTATATTCATGTTTCTGTCATATATTATGGCTAATGTTGGTGAAATCAAGATAAAATTGCTGTTTTAAGCATGCAAAAGCATACAAAACGCCTTGTTCAAGTAAATAAACTGTCATATTCATGTATATGTCGTGTGTAATGGTTTATGTTTGCAAATATAAGATAAAATAGCTGTTTTCAGCTTGCAAAACATACAAAATGCTGTTTTTAAGTATTTAAACTGTCAAATTCATGTTTCTGTCGTTTATAATGGCTAATGTTTGTAAAATCAAGATAAAATTGCTGTTTTAAGCATGCAAAAGCATACAAAACGCCGTTTTCAAGTATTTTAACTGTCATATTCATGTATATGTCGTGTGTAATGGCTAATGTTTGCAAAATCTAGATAAAATAGCTGTTTTCAGCTTGCAAGACGTACAAAACGCTATTTTCTAGTATTTAAACTGTCACATTCATGTTTCTGTCGTGTATAATGGTTAATGTTGGTAAAATCAAGATAAAATTGCTGTTTTAAGCATGCAAATGCATACAAATAGCCGTTTTCAAGTTTTTAAACTGTCATATTCATGTATATGTCGTGTGTATTGGCTTATGTTTGCAAAATCAAGATAAATCAGCTTGCAAAAACATACAAAATGCTGTTTTCAAGTATGTTAACTGTCATATTCATGTTTCTGTCATGTATAATGGCTAATGTTGGTGAAATCAAGATAAAATTTCTGTTTTAAGCATGCAAAAGCATACAAAATGCCGTTTTTAAGTATTTAAACTGTCATATTCAGGTTTCTGTCGTGTGTAATGGCTAAAGTTGGTGAAATCAAGAAAAAATTTGTGTTTTAAGCATGCAAAAGCATACAAAACGCCGTTTTCAAGTATTTAAACAGTCATATTCATATATATGTCGTGTGTAATGGCTTATGTTTGCAAAATCAAGAAAAATCAGCTTGCAAAAACATACAAAATGCTGTTTTGAAGTATTTAAACTGTCATATTCATGTTTCTGTCGTGTATAAAGGCTAATGTTGGTGAAATCAAGATGAAATTTCTGTATAAGTGTGCAAAAGCATATTAAACGCCGTTTCAAGTATTTAAGCTGTCATATTTATGTATATGTCGTGTGTAATGGCTTATGTTTGCAAAATCAAGATAAAATAGTTGTTTTCAGCTTGCAACAACATACAAAATGCTGTTTTCAAGTATTTTAACTGTCATATTTATTTATATGTCGTGTGTATTGGGTTATGTTTGCAAAATCAAGATAAAATAGCTGTTTTTAGCTTGCAAAAACATACAAAATGTTGTTTTCAAGTATATAAACTGTCATATTCATGTATATGTCGTGTGTAATGGCTTAAGTTTGCAAAATCAAGATAAAATAGCTGCTTTCAGCTATCAAAAACATACAAAATATTGTTTTCAAGTATTTAAACTGTCATATTCATGTTTCTGTCATGTATAATGGCTAATGTTGGTGAAATCAAGATAAAATAGCTTTTTTAAGCATGCAAAAGCATACAAAACGCCGTTTTCAAGTATTTAAACTGACATATTCATTTATATGTCGTGTGTAATTGCAAATGTTTGCAAAATCAAAATAAAATAGCTGTTTACAGCTTGCAAAAACATACAAAACGCTGTTTTCAAGTATTTAAACTGTCATATTTATGTTTCTGTCGTGTATAATGGCTAATATTGCAAAATCAAGATAAAATTGCTGTTTTAAGCATGCAAAAGCATAAAAAACGCCGTTTTCAAGTATGTAAACTGTCATATTCATGTATATATCGTGTGTAATGTCTTATGTTTGCAAAATCACGATAAAATAGTTGTTTTCAGCTTGCAAAAGCATACAAAACGCTGTTTCAAGAATTTAAACTGTCATATTCATGATTCTGTCGTGTATAATGGCCAATGTTGGTGAAATCAAGATAAAATTGCTGTTTTAAGCATGCAAAAGCTTACAAAACGCCGTTTTCAAGTATATTGTAAATTTTGTGGGGTTTCAACGTTTTTTTTTTTTTATTTAAAATACTAAAACTATTATTAATAACAAATAATTATAATAAAGAGTAAATAGCTAAGTTACACTAGGTATATAACACTGAAATAACGAACACAAAAACTTATAAACTATCACTTATCACTACTATAAATAAACATTATTATTTATATAAACTAGCCGAGCGATATTTATTTACGACGATATATTTATTTTCACACCGAGCGGTATATTTATATTCACAAGTTCTTCCGCAGAACTTCGGAGTCGACTAAGTCCTCTGACTTACTGACTCAACTCGACTAACTGAGTCCGAGTCCTCTAAACGACTGACTGTTTGGGAGTCATCTAAAAGACTCACTGCTCTATTGTGGAGCAAACGACTTGTTCGAACCCGCAACGTTACGACATGCACTCGGCTGCGCGGCGTGGCGGCGTACGCCGACAAACTTCAACTTGTCTCTGCCGCGTTCGTTACACTGCCCCCTCCTTAGGTCTGTTTCGTCCCGAAACTTTCCTGCTGCTGGATCTACAGCTATTCCTCTTCCAGAGACAAGATAGTGAACTTCTTTGCAAAACAGTTTACATTTCTTAGGACTTAGCTTCAGGTTGGCGCTTCCAAAGCTCTGGAAAACTTCTTCTAAATTCTTCACATGGTCTTCAAATGCTTTGTCGACCACAATTATATCATCAAGATATACCAGACATGTTTTCCAAGCTAACCTTTTCAGAACGGATTCCATCACACGTTCAAATGTTACAGGAGCATCACAAAGGCCAAACAGCATCACAGTAAAATGCCAAAATCCAGATCCAACAGTAAATTCTGTCTTCTCAACAATCTTTTGCTCCATTCCCACTTGCCACTTTTCAAGTCCAAAGTTGAAAAGAATTTGATCCCGCAAGTGTGTCCAACGTGTCGTCAATCCGTTTTTAATCTGTTGGTTTTGTGATCAATGTGACTGTTGAACAATAGCCCAGAACTGTACCTTCCTTCAGCACTGCTGGGTAATGGTTGATGTTCATCAGTCGCACTGGTATTCTAATGTTTGTTAGAATAACGCTTTTCACAACCAACACACCTCGTCCTGTTTCTGTGTCACTGCAGTCTGGTTCTAAAACTGCCACTTGCACATTACATGTACCCTCTTCTGTTCTTCCTTTTACGAGCACTTTACTGCGAACAGGAGAAGTCTCACCTTCTGCCAGGAATAGCCGAGCTCGCACGTCATCCTTATGTTGAAGAATAATTTCTTCATAGCCGATTTTCAGTATTCCGGCTGCTTCTCCATTTTCTGGAGCTTGACACATTTATTTCTGACATGTCCTGTATCTGGTCGTCACCATATAATGATGTACTTGACATGGACGCTTTAACACTTGAAGTTCAGCCATGAACCATGGAAAGTGTCTCGAACAGAGTCAAATATTCTTCCCATTATGATTTTCCGTCGTAAGTTGGTATATCATGACGGCTAGGGACTGTTGTCACGTTCGGTTCTTGCAGCTTGGTCGTTGCATCTAGTGATGGTTGATTAACGGCTGGTAAACTGTCAGTCTTGTTTTCGAGAGTTTGCAGCTTCCTTTCCAGTTCATGTATTCGTCCACTCTGTTGGACAACCCTTCAAGATCTTCTTTTAATTTTCTCTCGAAGCTTCTAAAATTTTCTTGAATTTTCGTTTCCAGTATTCTAGAATGTTCAAGTAATTCTTTTTTCATACTACTGGATTTTTTTTTCAATTTACTTCTTCTTGCACTAGCACTGCTCGAAGACGTTCTTGAAACACGGATTTTTTCCAGCCGAACCTGCATCTCTCCCTTCAAGCTCTTTTCTTAATTCGTTCACTTTCAAGTCCATCAACTTTTTCGTAGCCATGATGCTCTACACTTTTATTTAACACTTATTTATTTAAATATTCCACTATTTATTTTTACGTACAACGCGTATATTTATTTTTAACAGTACCCCACACCTGACACCAATTGTAACATTCGTGGGTTTTCAAGGTTTTTTTTTTTTAAATACTAAAACTATTATTAATAACAAATAATTTTAATAAAGAGTAAATAGTTAATTTACACTAGGTATATAACACTAAAATAACGAATACAAAAACTTATAAACTATCACTTATCACTACTATAAATAAACACTATTATTTATATAAACTAGCCGAGCGATATTTATTTACGACGATATATTTATTTTCACACCGAGCGGTATATTTATATTCACACGTTCTTCCGCAGAACTTCGGAGTCGACTAAGTCCTCTGACTTACTGACTCAACTCGACTAACTGAGTCCGAGTCCTCTAAACGACTGACTGTTTGGGAGTCATCTAAAAGACTCACTGCTCGGGAGTCATCTAAAAGACTGACTGAGTCTCACTGACTGACTGCTCGGGAGTCAAGTAACTGACTGCCTGACGGCTGAAGGCGATTCCTTTTATATACGGCACGTTCAGTGTTTCTGGAAGGTTCGGGAATATTCCCTATTGTGGAGCAAACGACTTGTTCGAACCCGCAACGTTACGACATGCACTCGGCCGCGCGGCGTGGCGGTGTACGCCGACAAGCTTCAACTTGTCTCTGCCGCGTTCGTTACACTATAAACTGTCATATTCATGTATATGTCGTGTGTAATGGCTTATGTTAGCAAAATCAAGATAAAATAGTTGTTTTCAGCTTGCAAAAACATACAAAATGCTGTTTTCAAGTATTTAAACTGTCATATTAATGAAATAAAAACAATTACTGAATTGCAGTCACAAATTAAAAATTTTATTCCAACCTCTACCGGTTTCTACCCCACTTGGGTCTTCTTCAGGAGCTACAAATAGTATTTTTCAATTAATTACAGAACAACAGAAAAAAAAAGAAGCTTGTTTAACATATAACAATTACTTACGTGAAAGTCAAAACATTAAAAATAAATTTGTCAATGATAAAAACATTTTAAAACAATAAATAATTAATAAATATTTAAAATCGGACATCGTACTTAACAAAAATGGAGAAATCTTACTTAAAACTAATTAGCTACAAGGTTACACTTAATTTACATATTACACAAGTTTGACTAGAAATTACATTAGTTTCATTTATTTGACTTTTAGATTTGACTTTAAAATATTATTGTAAATGGTGCTTAGATTTGAAGTATCTGTTTTTAAATTTACATTATTTTTGTCTGACATGATATATAGCATTTCTAAAGTTAATCTTTTATTTAAATTTTTTCCGAATATAAAATTTTGGTATTTTCAAAGTCAAAATTGTGCTTCATTGTTCTACTGTGCTCAACCAATGCGCAATTTCCCACCGGTTTATTATTATTTGTGCAATTTCTTTTATGTTCATCCATTCTAGTTTTCAGATATCTTTTAGTTTGTCCTGTATACTGTGCTTTGCAGTCCTTACATGGTATTTTATAGATAACATTCGTCTTAAAGTTTTTTGATATTTTACTTTTTAAAGGTGTAAACAGATCTCCAACAGTTTTTATTTGTTTACATGCAATTTCACAGTTTAAATGTTGTTTAAAAAGTTTTCTTAATTTTGACGTAATGCCATCTATGTATGGTAGAGAGTAATAACGTGTTGGTAAGTTAGCGTTCATTCCTTTATCAGCTGTTGTGTTGTCAATGTTATTGTTTTTGACATGTGTTTGTTTTGTTTTAGTTTTATATTCATTAATGACTCCTTTTATGATTCCGTTCGGATAGTTGTTTGTTCTCAATAATTTCGTGACAGTGTTAAGTACTTCGTGCTGGTATTCTACTGAGGTTAAATTTAAAGCTCTAAAGATTAAATTTCTTGCTATATTTAGTAGTTGTGTTTTTGGATGACTTGAGCTATAATTTAGATATCGACTGCTAGCCGTTGGTTTTTTGTACCATTTAGTTTTTATGGCACCATCTGTACTACGTACCAATGTCATATCTAAATAAGGGAGAATATTTTGATTCTCAACTTCCACGGTAAATTGTAAATTTGGATTGTAACTGTTAAATATAGCAAGGGTGTTATCAACTTCATCTTTAGGTACTGCCATAACCAGATCGTCCACGTACTTTTTAATAAACGGAATCCTGAATGGTAGCATTGGTATGACCGCATTTAACAAACAATCCATTACCAAATTCACAATGACAGGCGATATTGAAGATCCCATGGCTGCTCCCCAAGTCTGTTGGTAAAATTTATCTTCAAATTGGAAATAATTTTCTTTTAGGCAAAATTTAACTAATTCCAAAAACTCATTTTTAGGTATTTGTGTTCTCGTTGATATGATGCTCCATTTTTGAGCGATGGCTTCAGTTACTAGCTCCAGGGGGATACTTGTGAATAAGGACACTACATCAAGGGATATTAGAACGTAATCTTCATCCAGTTTTATCTGCGTGATGAACTCCTGAAATACGAATGAATTCCTTATTAAAAATGAATCTTCTTCTAGACCTTTCAATTGTTGCGTTAAAAATTTGGACATGTTGTCTGTAGGAGAATTTATTCCTGAAACTATGGGTCTCAAAGGGTAATTTTCTTTATGTACCTTTACCAAACCGTATATTCTTGGAGGAACTGGATTATCACATGTTAATATTTTCTTTTCTTCCGGAGTAATAAATTTCTTCTCGTGCAAGCTCTTTACCAATTTGTTATTTTTATTCTGCACCTTTTTAGTTATATCCCCTTCCAAAATTTTATATGTTTTGTCGTCTGATAATAGTAGATTCATTTTATTTTCGTAATCATTTTTGTTAATAGCCACTGTTTTATTTGATTTATCTGCTTTAACAATATAAATTTCTTTGTTTTCCTTTAGAAATTGTTTTGTTTTGTTGTATTTTTTAACAGATTGTTCAGTAGTTTTATTTTGATGATTTTTATTATAAAAATTCGTGACTACGTTGGTAAATTGGGCAGGAATGGTGTTTCGCAAATCTATATCTGTTGTTTGATTTATAATGTATTCTGTATCTGCTATTAACTGGAAAATTGGGATTTCATGTGTTTCCAAAGGGACTGCGTATTTTGGACCTAAAGCTAAAGTTTCAATAACTTTTTTCTTATAAAAAGTATACTAAACCTTCACTACAAATTAGCATCTAAGATAAATCAACGAATATTTTTATTAAGATGCAAACAAAACAACGTTACACCAACACACATTACAAACCATTTCAAATGTCTCAATCATATTCTACTGAGTAACAATCCTTATAAAAACGAAACAACTAAAATTGTGGATAAATTTGGGAAAACCATTCTTAATCTAGAACTTAAGATATACAGGACAAACTAAAAGATATCTGAAAACTAGAATGGATGAACATAAAAGAAATTGCACAAATAATAAAAAACCGGTGGGAAATTGCGCATTGGTTGAGCACAGTAGAACAATGAAGCACAATTTTGACTTTGAAAATACCAAAATTTTATATTCGGAAAAAAATTTAAATAAAAATTAACTTTAGAAATGCTATATATCATGTCAGACAAAAATAATGTAAATTTAAAAACAGATACTTCAAATCTAAGCACCATTTACAATAATATTTTAAAGTCAAATCTAAAAGTCAAATAAATGAAACTAATGTAATTTCTTGTCAAACTTGTGTAATATGTAAATTAAGTGTAACCTTGTAGCTAATTAGTTTTAAGTAAGATTTCTCTATTTTTGTTAAGTACGATGTCCGATTTTAAATATTTATTAATTATTTATTGTTTTAAAATGTTTTTATCATTGACAAATTTATTTTTAATGTTTTGACTTTCACGTAAGTAATTGTTATATTTTAAACAAGCTTTTTTTTTTTCTGTTGTTCTGTAATTAATTGAAAAATACTATTTGTAGCTCCTGAAGAAGACCCAAGTGGGGTAGAAACCGGTAGAGGTTGGAATAAAATTTTTAATTTGTGACTGCAATCCAGTAACTGTTTGTATTTCAATACCAATCACAGTCAAGAAGCGTACATATTATGTCATATTAATGTTTCTGTCATGTATAAAGGCTAATGTTGGTGAAATCAAGATAAAATTGCTGTTTTAAGCATGCAAAAGCATACAAAACGCCGTTTTCAAGTATTCAAACTGTCATTTTCATGTATATGTCGTGTGTAATGGCTTATGTTTGCAAAATCAGGAAAAAATAGTTGTTTTCAGCTTGCAAAACATACAAAATGCTGTTTTCAAGTATGTAAACTGTCATATTCATGTTTCTGTCATGTATAATGCCTAATGTTGGTGAAATCAAGATAAAATTGCTGTTTTAAGCATGCAAAAGCATACAAAACGCCGTGTTCAAGTATTTAAACTGTCATATGTATATGTCGTGTTTAATGGTTTATGTTTGCTAAATTAAGATAAAATAGCTGTTTTCAGCTTGCAAAAACATAAAAAATGATGTTTTCAAGTATTTAAACTGTCATATTCGTGTATTTGTCGTGTGTAATGGCTTATGTTTGCAAAATCAAGATAAAATAGCTGCTTTCAGCTTGCAAAAACATACAAAATGTTGTTTTCAAGTATATAAACAGTCATATTCATGTATATGTCGTGTGTAATGGCTTATGTTTGCGAAATCAAGATAAAATAGCTGCTTTCAGCTATCAAAAACATACAAAATTTTGTTTTCCAGTATTTAAACTGTCATATTCATGTTTCTGTCGTGTATAATGGCTAATGTTGGTAAAATCAAGATAAAATAGCTTTCTTAAGCATGCAAAAGCATACAAAACGCCGTTTTCAAGTATTTAAACTGTCATATTCATATATATGTCGTGTGTAATGGCTTATGTTTGCAAAATCAAGATAAATCAGCTTGCAAAAACATACAAAATTCTGTTATCACGTATTTAAACTGTCATATTCATGTTTCTGTCGTGCATAAAGGCTAATGTTGGTGAAATAAAAATAAAATTTCTGTTTTTAGCATGCAAAAGCATACAAAACGCCGTTTTCAAGTATTTAAACTGACATATTCATATATATGTCGTGTGTAATGGGTTATGTTTGCAAAATCAAGATAAATCAGCTTGCAAAAACATACAAAATTCTGTTATCACGTATTTAAACTGTCATATTCATGTTTCTGTCGTGCATAAAGGCTAATGTTGGTGAAATTAAGATAAAATTTCTGTTTTTAGCATGCAAAAGCATACAAAACGCCGTTTTAAAGTATTTAAACTAACATATTCATGTATATTTCGTGTGTAATGGCTTATGTTTGCAAAATCAATATAAAATAGCTGTTCTCAGCTTGCAAAAACATACCAAATGCTGTTTTCAAGTTTTTAAACTGTCATATTCATGTTTCTGTCGTGTATAATGGCTAATGTTGGCAAATCAAGATAAAATTGCTGTTTTAAGCTGCAAAAGCATAAAAAACGCCGTTTTAAAGTATACAAACTGTCATATTTATGTATATGTCGTGTGTAATGGCTTTTGTTTGCAAAATCAAGATAAAATAGTTGTTTTCAGCTTGCAAAAACATACAAAATGTTGTTTTCAAGTTTGTAAACTGTCATATTCATGTTTCTGTCATGTATAATGGCTAATGTTGGTGAAATCAAGATTAAATTTCTGTTTTAAGCATGCAAAAGCATACAAAACGCCGTTTTTAAGTATTTAAACTGTCATATTCATGTTTCTGTCGTGTATAATGGCTAATGTTGGTGATATCAAGATAAAATTGCTGTTTTAAGCATGCAAAAGCATACAAAACGCCGTTTTCAAGTATTTAAACTGTCATATTCATGTTTCTGTCGTGTATAATGGCTAATGTTGGTGAAATCAAGATAAGGTTGCTGTTTGAAGCTTGCAAAAATATACAAAACTTTGTTTTCAAGTACTTAAACTGTCATATTCATGTTTCTGTCCTGTAAAATGGCTTATGTTTGCAAAATCAAGATAAAATAGTTGTTTTCAGCATGCAAAAGCATACAAAACGCCGTTTTAAAGTATTTAAACTGTCATATCCATGTATATGTCGTGTGTAATGGTTTATGTTTGCAAAATCAAGATAAATCAGCTTGCAAAAACATACAAAATGCTATTTTCAAGTATGTAAACTGCCATATTCATGTTTCTGTCATGTATAATGGCTAATGTTGGTGAAATCAAGATAAAATTGCTGTTTTAAGCATGCAAAAGCATACAAAACGCCGTGTTTAAGTATTTAAACTGTCATATTCATGTATATGTCGTGTGTAATGGTTTATGTTTGCAAAATCAAGATAAAATAGCTGTTTTCAGCTTGCAAAAACATAGAAAATGCTGTTTTCAAGTATTTAAACTGTCATAATCATGTTTCTGTCGTTCATAAAGGCTAATGTTGGTGAAATCAAGATAAAATTTCTGTTTTTAGCATGCAAAAGCATACAAAACGCCGTTTTAAAGCATTTAAAGTGACATATTCATGTATATTTCGTGTGTAATGGCTT
This sequence comes from Poecilus cupreus, assembly GCA_963942605.1. NCBI lineage: Eukaryota > Metazoa > Arthropoda > Insecta > Coleoptera > Carabidae > Poecilus > Poecilus cupreus. The sequence goes on along the minus strand of CAWWDY010000628.1, from coordinate 39,180 downwards.
ATGTTTGCAAAATCAATATAAAATAGCTGTTCTCAGCTTGCAAAAACATACCAAATGCTGTTTTCAAGTATTTAAACTGTCATATTCATGTTTCTGTCGTGTATAATGGCTAATGTTGGCAAATCAAGATAAAATTGCTGTTTTAAGCTGCAAAAGCATAAAAAACGCCGTTTTAAAGTATACAATCTGTCATATTTATGTATATGTCGTGTGTAATGGCTTTTGTTTGCAAAATCAAGATAAAATAGTTGTTTTCAGCTTGCAAAAACATACAAAATGTTGTTTTCAAGTTTGTAAACTCTCATATTCATGTTTCTGTCATGTATAATGGCTAATGTTGGTGAAATCAAGATAAAATTTCTGTTTTAAGCATGCAAAAGCATACAAAACGCCGTTTTTAAGTATTTAAACTGTCATATTCATGTTTCTGTCGAGTATAATGGCTAATGTTGGTGAAATCAAGATAAAATTGCTGTTTTAAGCATGCAAAAGCATACAAAACGCCGTTTTTAAGTATTTAAACTGTCATATTCATGTTTCTGTCGTGTATAATGGCTAATGTTAATGAAATCAAGATAAAATTGCTGTTTTAAGCATGCACAATCGTACAAAACGCCGTTTTCAAGTATTTAAACTGTGATATTCATGTATATGTCGTGTGCAATGGCTTATGTTTGCAAAATCAAGATAAATCAGCTTGCAAAAACATAAAAAATGCTGTTTTCAAGTATTTAAACTGTCATATTCATGTTTATGTCGTGTTTAAAGGCTAATGCTGGTGAAATCAAAATAAAATTTCTGTTTTAAACATGCAAAAGCATACAAAACGCAGTTTTCAAGTATTTAAACTGTCATATTCATGTATATGTTGTGTGTAATGGCTAATGTTTGCAAAATCAAAATAAAATAGATGTTTACAGCTTGAAATATAAAATAAAATATAAAATAAATATATCATCACGCCTTTTACCCATTAAGGGTGTGGCACTCTGCTTACGCAGATCTCGGTAGGTGATATATTTTTGCGTATGAAATGCGGTTACCAGCCGTCAAGTCATAGCCCCCAAAGTTGTTAGTGGAGGGGGAACCACAGGGGTAAATTTAAATTTGTAACTGTCGGCAGTGGGATTCGAACTGAGGATCTTACGATCCACAGTCCGACACGTTACCACGGAGCTATTTACCCCATATAAACATATAAAACGCTGTTTTCAAGTATTTAAACAGTCATATTCATGGTTCTGTCGTGTATAATGGCTAATGTTGCGAAATCAAGATAAAATTGCTGTTTCAAGCATGCAAAAGCATAAAACACGCCGTTTTCAAGTATATAAACTGTCATATTCATGTATATATCGTGTGTAATGGCTTATGTTTGTAAAATCAAGATAATATATCTGTTTACAGATTGCAAAAACATACAAAACGCTGTTTTCAAGTATTTAAACTGTCATATTTATGTTCCTGTCGTGTATAATGGCTAATGTTGGGAAACCATGATAAAATTGCTGTTTTAAGCATGCAAAAGCATAAAAAACGCCGTTTTCAAGTATATAAACTGTCATATTCATGTATATGTCGTGTGTAATGGCTTATATTTGTAAAATCAAGATAAAATAGTTGTTTTCAGCTTGCAAAAACATACAAAATGCTGTTTTCAAGTATGTAAACTGACATAATCATGTTTCTGTCATGTATAATGGCTAATGTTGGTAAAATCAAGATAAAATTGCTGTTTTAAGCATGCAAAAGCATACAAAACGCCATGATCAAGTATTTAAACTGCCATATTCATGTACATGTCGTCTAATGGCTTATGTTTGCAAAATTATGATAAAATAGCTGTTTTCGGATAGCAAAAACATACAAAATGCTGTTTTCAAGTATGTAAACTGTCATATTCATGTTTCTGTCATGTATGATGGCTAATGTTGGAGAAATCAAGATAAAATTGCTGTGTTAAGCATGCAAAAGCATACAAAACGCCATTTTCAAGTATTTAAACTGTCATATTCATGTATATGTCGTGTGTAATGGCTTATGTTTTGCAAAATCAAGATAAAATAGCTGTTTTCAGCTTGCAAAAACATAGAAAATGCTGTTTTCAAGTATTTAAACTGTCATATTCATGTTTCTGTCGTGTATAATGTCTAATGTTAGTGAAATCAAGAAAAAATTGCTGTTTTAAGCTTGCAAGAAAATACAAAACGCTGTTTTCAAGTATTTAAACTGTCATATTCATGCGTCTGTCGTGTATAATGGCTAATGTTGGTGAATTCAAGATAAAATTCCTGTTTTATGCATGCAAAAGCATACAAAACTCTGTTTTCAAGTATTTAAGCTGTCATATTCATGTATTTGTCGTGTGTAATGGCTAATGTTTGCAAAATAAAGATAAAATAGCTGTTTACAGCTTGCAAAAATATATAAAACGCTATGTTCAAATATTTAATCTGTCATATTCATGTTTTTGTCGCGTATAATGCTGATGTTGGGAATTCAAGATAAAATTGCTGTTTTAAGCTGCAAAAGCATAAAAAACGCCGTTTTCAAGTATTTAAACTGTCTTATTCATGTATATGTCATGTGTAATGGCTTATGTTTGCAAAATTAAGATAAAATAGCTGTTTTCAGCTTGCAAAAACATACAAAATGCTGCTTTCAAGTATTTAAACTGTCATATTCATGTTTCTGTCGTTTATAATGGCTAAAGTTGGTGAAATCAAGATAAAATTTCTGTTTTAAGCATGCACAATCATACTAAACGCCGTTTTCAAGTATTTAAACTGTCATATTCATGTATATGTCGTGTGCAATGGCTTATGTTTGCAAAATCAAGATAAATCAGCTTGCAAAAACATACAAAATGCTATTTTCAAGTATGTAAACTGTCATATTCATGTTTCTGTCATGTATAATGGCTAATGTTGGTGAAATCAAGATAAAATTGCTGTTTTAAGCTTGCAAGAAAATACAAAACGCTGTTTTCAAGTATATAAAATGTCATATTCATGCGTCTGTCGTGTATAATGGCTAATGTTGGTGAATTCAAGATAAAATTGCTGTTTTATGCATGCAAAAGCATACAAAACGCTGTTTTCAAGTATTTAAACTTTCATATTCATGTATATGTCGTGTGTAATGGCTAATGTTTGCAAAATAAAGATAAAATAGCTGTTTACAGCTTGCAAAAATATATAAAACGTTGTTTTCAATTATTTAAACTGTCATATTCATGTTTCTGTCGTGTATAATGCTTATGTTGGGAAATCAAGATAAAATTGTTGTTTTAAGCATGCAAAAGTATGAAAACGCCGTTTTCAAGTATTTAAACTGTCATATTCATATATATGTCGTGTGTAATGGCTTGTGTTTGCAAAATTAAGATAAAATAGCTGTTTTCAGCTTGCAAAAACATACAAAATGCTGTTTTCAAGTATTTAAACTGTCATATTCATGCATATGTCGTGTGTATTGGCTAATGTTTGTAAAATAAAGATAAAATAGCTGTTTACAGCTTGCAAAAATATATAAAACGCTGTTTTCAAGTATTTAAACTGTCATATTCATGTGTCTGTCGTGTATAATGGCTAATGTTGGGAAACCAAGATAAAATTGCTGTTTTAAGCATGCAAAAGCATGAAAAACGCCGTTTTCAAGTATATAAATTGTCATATTCATGTATATGTCCTGTGTAATGGCTTATATTTGTAAAATCAAGATAAAATTGTTGTTTTCAGACTGCAAAAACATACAAAATGCTGTTTTCAAGTATGTAAACTGTCATAATCATGTTTCTGTCATGTATAATGGCTAATTTTGGTGAAATCAAGATAAAATTGCTGTTTTAAGCATGCAAAAGCATACAAAACACCGTTTTCAAGTATTTAAACTGTCATATTCATGTATATGTCGTGTGTAATGGCTTGTGTTTGCAAAATTAAGATAAAATAGCTGTTTTCAGCTTGCAAAAACATACAAAATGCTGTTTTCAAGTATTTAAACTGTCATATTCATGTTTATGTCGTGTTTAAAGGCTAATGCTGGTGATATCAAAATAAAATTTCTGTTTTAAACATGCAAAAGCATACAAAACGCAGTTTTCAAGTATTTAAACTGTCATATTCATGTATATGTCGTGTGTAATGGCTAATGTTTGCAAAATCAAAATAAAATAGATGTTTACAGCTTGAAAAAACATATAAAACGCTGTTTTCAAGTATTTAAACAGTCCTATTCATGGTTCTGTCGTGTATAATGGCTAATGTTGCGAAATCAAAATAAAATTGCTGTTTCAAGCATGCAAAAGCATAAAAAACGCCGTTTTCAAGTATATAAACTGTCATATTCATGAATATATCGTGTGTAATGGCTTATGTTTGTAAAATCAAGATAATATAGCTGTTTACAGATTGCAAAAACATACAAAACGCTGTTTGCAAGTATGTAAACTGTCATAATCATGTCTCTGTCATGTATAATGGCTAATGTTGGTAAAATCAAGATAAAATTGCGGTTTTAAGCATGCAAAAGCATACAAAACGCCGTGTTCAAGTATTTAAACTGCCATATTCATGTACATGTCGTGTAATGGGATATGTTTGCAAAATTATGATAAAATAGCTGTTTTCGGATGGCAAAAACATACAAAATGCTATTTTCAAGTATGTAAACTGTCATATTCATGTTTCTGTCATGTATAATGGCTAATGTTGGTGAAATCAAGATAAAATTGCTGTTTTAAGCCGTTTTAAAGTATTTAAACTGTCATATTCATGTATATGTCGTGTGTAGTGGCTTATGTTTGCAAAATCAAGATAAATCAGCTTGCAAAAACATACAAAATGCTGTTTTCAAGAATTTAAACTATCATATTCATGTTTCTGTCCTGTATAATGGTTAATGTTTGTGAAATCAAGATAAAATTGCTGTGTTAAGCATGCAAAAGCATACAAAACGCCATTTTCAAGTATTTAAACTGTCATATTCATGAATATGTCGTGTGTAATGGCTTATGTTTTGCAAAATCAAGATAAAATAGCTGTTTTCAGCTTGCAAAAACAGAGAAAATGCTGTTTTCAAGTATTTAAACTGTCATATTCATGTTTCTGTCGTGTATAATGTCTAATGTTAGTGAAATCAAGAGAAAATTGCTGTTTTAAGCTTGCAAGAAAATACAAAACGCTGTTTTCAAGTATTTAAACTGTCATATTCATGCGTCTGTCGTGTATAATGGCTAATGTTGGTGAATTCAAGATAAAATTGCTGTTTTATGCATGCAAAAGCATACAAAACGCTGTTTTCAAGTATTTAAACTGTCATAGTCATGTATATGTCGTGTGTAATGGCTAATGTTTGCAAAATAAAGATAAAATAGCTGTTTACAGCTTGCAAAAATATATAAAACGCTGTTTTCAAGTATTTAAACTGTCATATTCATGTTTCTGTCGCGTATAATGCTAATGTTGGTGAAATCAAGATAAAATTGCTGTTTTAAGCCGTTTTAAAGTATTTAAACTGTCATATTCATGTATATGTCGTGTGTAGTGGCTTATGTTTGCAAAATCAAGATAAATCAGCTTGCAAAAACATACAAAATGCTGTTTTCAAGAATTTAAACTATCATATTCATGTTTCTGTCCTGTATAATGGTTAATGTTGGTGAAATCAAGATAAAATTGCTGTGTTAAGCATGCAAAAGCATACAAAACGCCATTTTCAAGTATTTAAACTGTCATATTCATGAATATGTCGTGTGTAATGGCTTATGTTTTGCAAAATCAAGATAAAATAGCTGTTTTCAGCTTGCAAAAACAGAGAAAATGCTGTTTTCAAGTATTTAAACTGTCATATTCATGTTTCTGTCGTGTATAATGTCTAATGTTAGTGAAATCAAGAGAAAATTGCTGTTTTAAGCTTGCAAGAAAATACAAAACTCTGTTTTCAAGTATTTAAACTGTCATATTCATGCGTCTGTCGTGTATAATGGCTAATGTTGGTGAATTCAAGATAAAATTGCTGTTTTATGCATGCAAAAGCATACAAAACGCTGTTTTCAAGTATTTAAACTGTCATAGTCATGTATATGTCGTGCGTAATAGCTAATGTTTGCAAAATAAAGATAAAATAGCTGTTTACAGCTTGCAAAAATATATAAAACACTGTTTTCAAGTATTTAAACTGTCATATTCATGTTTCTGTCGCGTATAATGCTAATGTTGGGAAATCAAGATAAAATTGCTGTTTTAAGCATGCAAAAGTATGCAAAACGCCGTTTTCAAGTATTTAAACTGTCATATTCATGTATATGTCATGTGTAATGGCTTATGTTTGCAAAATTAAGATAAAATAGCTGTTTTCAGCTTGCAAAAACATACAAAATGCTGTTTTCAAGTATTTAAACTGTCATATTCATGTTTCTGTCGTTTATAATGGCTAACGTTGGTGAAATCAAGATAAAATTGCTGTTTTAAGCATGCACAATCATACTAAACGCCGTTTTCAAGTATTTAAACTGTCATATTCATGTATATGTCGTGTGCAATGGCTTATGTTTGCAAAATCAAGATAAATCAGCTTGCAAAACATACAAAATGCTATTTTCAAGTATGTAAACTGTGATATTCATGTTTCTGTCATGTATAATTTCTAATGTTGGTGAAATCAAGATAAAATTGCTGTTTTAAGCATGCAAGAAAATACAAAACGCTGTTTTCAAGTATATAAAATGTCATATTCATGCGTCTGTCGTGTATAATGGCTAATGTTGGTGAATTCAAGATAAAATTGCTGTTTTATGCATGCAAAAGCATACAAAACGCTGTTTTCAAGTATTTAAACTTTCATATTCATGTATATGTCGTGTGTAATGGCTAATGTTTGCAAAATAAAGATAAAATAGCTGTTTACAGCTTGCAAAAATATATAAAACGTTGTTTTCAATTATTTAAACTGTCATATTCATGTTTCTGTCGTGTATAATGCTTATGTTGGGAAATCAAGATAAAATTGTTGTTTTAAGCATGCAAAAGTATGAAAACGCCGTTTTCAAGTATTTAAACTGTCATATTCATATATATGTCGTGTGTAATGGCTTGTGTTTGCAAAATTAAGATAAAATAGCTGTTTTCAGCTTGCAAAAACATACAAAATGCTGTTTTCAAGTATTTAAACTGTCATATTTATGTGTCTGTCGTGTATAATGGCTAATGTTGGGAAACCAAGATAAAATTGCTGTTTTAAGCATGCAAAAGCATGAAAAACGCCGTTTTCAAGTATATAAACTGTCATATTCATGTATATGTCCTGTGTAATGGCTTATATTTGTAAAATCAAGATAAAATAGTTGTTTTCAGACTGCAAAAACATACAAAATGCTGTTTTCAAGTATGTAAACTGTCATAATCATGTTTCTGTCATGTATAATGGCTAATTTTGGTGAAATCAAGATAAAATTGCTGTTTTAAGCATGCAAAAGCATACAAAACACCGTTTTCAAGTATTTAAACTGTCATATTCATGCATATGTCGTGTGTATTGGCTAATGTTTGTAAAATCTATATAAAATAGCTGTTTACAGCTTTCAAAAACATACAAAACGCTGCTTTCAAGTATTTAAACTGTCATATTCACGTTTCTGTCGTGTATAATGGCTAATGTTGGTGAAATCAAGTTAAAAATGCTGTTTAAAGCATGCAAAGGCATACAAAACGCCGTTTTAAAGTATTTAAACTGTCATATTCATGTATATGTCGTGTGTAATGGCTTATGTTTGCAAAATCAAGATAAATCAGCTTGCAAAAACATACAAAATGCTGTTTTCAAGTATTTAAACTTTCATATTCAAGTATATGTCGTGTGTAATGGCTAATGTTTGCAAAATAAAGATAAAATAGCTGTTTACAGCTTGCAAAAATATATAAAACGCTGTTTTCAAGTATTTAAACTGTCATATTCATGTTTCTGTCGTGTATAATGCTTATGTTGGGAAATCAAGATAAAATTGCTGTTTTAAGCATGCAAAAGTATGAAGACGCCGTTTTCAAGTATTTAAACTGTCATATTCATGTATATGTCGTGTGTAATGGCTTGTGTTTGCAAAATTAAGATAAAATAGCTGTTTTCAGCTTGCAAAAACATACAAAATGCTGTTTTCAAGTATTTAAACTGTCATATTCATGTTTATGTCGTGTTTAAAGGCTAATGCTGGTGATATCAAAATAAAATTTCTGTTTTAAACATGCAAAAGCATAAAAAACGCCGTTTTCAAGTATATAAACTGTCATATTCATGTATATGTCGTGTGTAATGGCTTATATTTGTAAAATCAAGATAAAATAGTTGTTTTCAGCTTGCAAAAACATACAAAATGCTGTTTTCAAGTATGTAAACTGTCATAATCATGTCTCTGTCATGTATAATGGCTAATGTTGGTAAAATCAAGATAAAATTGCGGTTTTAAGCATGCAAAAGCATACAAAACACCGTGTTCAAGTATTTAAACTGCCATATTCATGTACATGTCGTGTAATGGGATATGTTTGCAAAATTATGATAAAATAGCTGTTTTCGGATGGCAAAAACATACAAAATGCTATTTTCAAGTATGTAAACTGTCATATTCATGTTTCTGTCATGTATAATGGCTAATGTTGGTGAAATCAAGATAAAATTGCTGTTTTAAGCCGTTTTAAAGTATTTAAACTGTCATATTCATGTATATGTCGTGTGTAGTGGCTTATGTTTGCAAAATCAAGATAAATCAGCTTGCAAAAACATACAAAATGCTGTTTTCAAGAATTTAAACTATCATATTCATGTTTCTGTCCTGTATAATGGTTAATGTTGGTGAAATCAAGATAAAATTGCTGTGTTAAGCATGCAAAAGCATACAAAACGCCATTTTCAAGTATTTAAACTGTCATATTCATGAATATGTCGTGTGTAATGGCTTATGTTTTGCAAAATCAAGATAAAATAGCTGTTTTCAGCTTGCAAAAACAGAGAAAATGCTGTTTTCAAGTATTTAAACTGTCATATTCATGTTTCTGTCGTGTATAATGTCTAATGTTAGTGAAATCAAGAGAAAATTGCTGTTTTAAGCTTGCAAGAAAATACAAAACGCTGTTTTCAAGTATTTAAACTGTCATATTCATGCGTCTGTCGTGTATAATGGCTAATGTTGGTGAATTCAAGATAAAATTGCTGTTTTATGCATGCAAAAGCATACAAAACGCTGTTTTCAAGTATTTAAACTGTCATAGTCATGTATATGTCGTGTGTAATGGCTAATGTTTGCAAAATAAAGATAAAATAGCTGTTTACAGCTTGCAAAAATATATAAAACGCTGTTTTCAAGTATTTAAACTGTCATATTCATGTTTCTGTCGCGTATAATGCTAATGTTGGTGAAATCAAGATAAAATTGCTGTTTTAAGCCGTTTTAAAGTATTTAAACTGTCATATTCATGTATATGTCGTGTGTAGTGGCTTATGTTTGCAAAATCAAGATAAATCAGCTTGCAAAAACATACAAAATGCTGTTTTCAAGAATTTAAACTATCATATTCATGTTTCTGTCCTGTATAATGGTTAATGTTGGTGAAATCAAGATAAAATTGCTGTGTTAAGCATGCAAAAGCATACAAAACGCCATTTTCAAGTATTTAAACTGTCATATTCATGAATATGTCGTGTGTAATGGCTTATGTTTTGCAAAATCAAGATAAAATAGCTGTTTTCAGCTTGCAAAAACAGAGAAAATGCTGTTTTCAAGTATTTAAACTGTCATATGTTTCTGTCGTGTATAATGTCTAATGTTAGTGAAATCAAGAGAAAATTGCTGTTTTAAGCTTGCAAGAAAATACAAAACTCTGTTTTCAAGTATTTAAACTGTCATATTCATGCGTCTGTCGTGTATAATGGCTAATGTTGGTGAATTCAAGATAAAATTGCTGTTTATGCATGCAAAAGCATACAAAACGCTGTTTTCAAGTATTTAAACTGTCATAGTCATGTATATGTCGTGCGTAATGGCTAATGTTTGCAAAATAAAGATAAAATAGCTGTTTACAGCTTGCAAAAATATATAAAACACTGTTTTCAAGTATTTAAACTGTCATATTCATGTTTCTGTCGCGTATAATGCTAATGTTGGGAAATCAAGATAAAATTGCTGTTTTAAGCATGCAAAAGTATGCAAAACGCCGTTTTCAAGTATTTAAACTGTCATATTCATGTATATGTCATGTGTAATGGCTTATGTTTGCAAAATTAAGATAAAATAGCTGTTTTCAGCTTGCAAAAACATACAAAATGCTGTTTTCAAGTATTTAAACTGTCATATTCATGTTTCTGTCGTTTATAATGGCTAACGTTGGTGAAATCAAGATAAAATTGCTGTTTTAAGCATGCACAATCATACTAAACGCCGTTTTCAAGTATTTAAACTGTCATATTCATGTATATGTCGTGTGCAATGGCTTATGTTTGCAAAATCAAGATAAATCAGCTTGCAAAACATACAAAATGCTATTTTCAAGTATGTAAACTGTGATATTCATGTTTCTGTCATGTATAATGGCTAATGTTGGTGAAATCAAGATAAAATTGCTGTTTTAAGCATGCAAAAGCATACAAAACGCCGTGTTCAAGTATTTAAACTGTCATATTCATGTATATGTCGTGTGTAATGGTTTATGTTTGCAAAATCAAGATAAAATAGCTGTTTTCAGCTTGTAAAAACATAGAAAATGCTGTTTTCAAGTATTTATACTGTCATATTCATGTTTCTGTCGTGTATAATGTCTAATGTTAGTGAAATCAAGAGAAAATTGATGTTTTAAGCTTGCAAGAAAATACAAAACGCTGTTTTCAAGTATTTAAACTGTCATATTCATGCGTCTGTCGTGTATAATGGCTAATGTTGGTGAATTCAAGATAAAATTGCTGGTTTATGCATGCAAAAGCATACAAAACGCT
>CAWWDY010000628.1:0-28000 GCA_963942605.1 Poecilus cupreus | reverse complement strand
GTTTTCAAGTATTTAAACTGTCATATTCATGCATATGTCGTGTGTATTGGCTAATGTTTGTAAAATCTATATAAAATAGCTGTTTACAGCTTTCAAAAACATACAACACGATGCATTCAAGTATTTAAACTGTCATATTCATGTTTCTGTCGTGTATAATGGCTAATGTTGGTGAAATCAAGATAAAATTGCTGTTTTAAGCATGCAAAGGCATACAAAACGCCGTTTTAAAGTATTTAAACTGTCATATTCATGTATATGTCGTGTGTAATGGCTTATGTTTTCAAAATCAAGATAAATAAGCTTGCAAAAACATACAAAATGCTGTTTTCAAGTATTTAAACTGTCATATTCATGTTTCTGTCGTGTATAATGCTTATGTTGGGAAATCAAGATAAAATTGCTGTTTTAAGCATGCAAAAGTATGAAAACGCCGTTTTCAAGTATTTAAACTGTCATATTCATGTATATGTCGTGTGTAATGGCTTGTGTTTGCAAAATTAAGATAAAATAGCTGTTTTCAGCTTGCAAAAACATACAAAATGCTGTTTTCAAGTATTTAAACTGTCATATACATGTTTCTGTCGTTTATAATGGCTAATGTTGGTGAAATCAAGAAAAAATTGCTGTTTTAAGCATGCACAATCATACTATACGCCGTTTTCAAGTATTTAAACTGTCATATTCATGTATATGTCGTGTGCAATGGCTTATGTTTGCAAAATCAAGATAAATGAGCTTGCAAAAACATACAAAATGCTGTTTTCAAGTATTTAAACTGTCATATTCATGTTTATGTCGTGTTTAAAGGCTAATGCTGGTGAAATCAAAATAAAATTTCTGTTTTAAACATGCAAAAGCATACAAAACGCCGTTTTCAAGTATTTAAACTGTCATATTCATGTATATGTCGTGTGTAATGGCTAATGTTTGCAAAATCAAAATAAAATAGATGTTTACAGCTTGCAAAAACATATAAAACGCTGTTATCAAGTATTTAAACAGTCATATTCATGGTTCTGTCGTGTATAATGGCTAATGTTGCGAAATCAAGATAAAATTGCTGTTTCAAGCATGCAAAAGCATAAAAAACGCCGTTTTCAAGTATATAAACTTTCATATTCATGTATATATCGTGTGTAATGGCTTATGTTTGTAAAATCAAGATGAAATAGTTGTTTACAGCTTGCAAAAAGATACAAAACGCTGTTATCAAGTATTTAAACTGTCATATTCATGTTTCTGTCGTGTATAATGGCTTATGTTGGGAAATCAAGATAAAATTGCTGTTTTAAGCATGCAAAAGCATAAAAAACGCCGTTTTCAAGTATATAAACTGTCATATTCATGTATATGTCGTGTGTAAAGGCTTAAATTTGTAAAATCAAGATAAAATAGTTGTTTTCAGCTTTCAAGAACATACAGAATGCTGTTTTCAAGTATGTAAACTGTCATATTCACGTTTCTGTCATGTATAATGGCTAATGTTGGTTAAATCAAGATAAAATTGCTGTTTTAAGCATGCAAAAGCATACAAAACGCCGTGTCAAGTATTTAATCCGCCATATTCATGTATATGTCGTGTGTAATGGCTTATGTTTGCAAAATTATGATAAAATAGCTAACATACAAAATGCTGTTTTTAAGTATGTAAACTGTCATATTCATGTTTCTGTCATGTATAATGGCTAATGTGGGTGAAACCAAGATAAAATTGCTATTTTAAACATGCAAAAGCATACAAAACGCCGTTTTCAAATATTTAAACTGTCATATTCATGTATATGTCGTGTGTATTGGCTAATGTTTGTAAAATCAAGATAAAATAGCTGTGTACAGCTTGCAAAAACATACAAAACGCTGCTTTCAAGTATTTAAAATGTCATATTCATGTTTCTGTCGTGTATTATGGCAAATGTTGGGAAATCAAGATAAAATTGCTGTTTAAGCAATTCAAAAGCATACAAAAGCATACAAAACGCCGTTTTCAAGTATATAAACTCTCATATTCATGTATATGTCGTGTGTAATGGCTTATGTTTGCAAAATCAAGATAAAATTGTTGTTTTCAGCTTGCAAAAACATACAAAATGCTATTTTCAAGAATGTAAACTGTTATATTCATGTTTCTGTCATGTATAATGGCTAATTTTGGTGAAATCAAGATAAAATTGCTGTTTTAAGCATGCATAAGCATACAATACGCCGTGTTCAAGTATTTAAACTGTCATGTTCATGTATATGTCGTGTGTAATGGTTTATGTTTGCAAAATCAAGATAAAACAGCTGTTTTCAGCTTGCTAAAACATACAAAATGCTGTTTTCAAGTATTTATACAGTCATATTCATGTTTCTGTCCTGTATAATGGCTAATGTTGATGAAGTCAAGATAAAATTGCTGTTTTAAGCATGCAAAAGCATAAAAAACGCTATTTTCAAGTATTTAAACTGTCATATTCATGTATATGTCGTGTGTATTGACTTATGTTTGCAAAATCAAGATAAAATAGCTGTTTTCAGCTTTCAAAAACATAGAAAATGCTGTTTTCAAGTATTTAAACTGTCATATTCATGTTTCGGTCGTGTATAATGTCTAATGTTAGTGAAATCAAGAAAAAATTGCTGTTTTAAGCTTGCAAGAAAATACAAAACGCTGTTTTCAAGTATATAAACTGTCATATTCATGCGTATGTCATGTATAATGGCTAATGTTGGTGAATTCAAGATAAAATTGCTGTTTTATGCATGCAAAAGCATACAAAACGCTGTTTTCAAGTATTTAAACTGTCATATTCATGTATATGTCGTGTGTAATGGCTAATGTTTGCAAAATCAAGATAAAATAGCTGTTTACAGCTTGCAAAAACATACAAAACGCTGTTTTCAAGTATTTAAACTGTCATATTCATGTTTCTGTCGTGTATAATGCTAATGTTGGGAAATAAATATAAAATTTCTGTTTTAGCATGCAAAAGCATACAAAACGCCGTTTTCAAGTATATAAACTGTCATATTCATGTATATGTCGTGTGTAATGGCTTATGTTTGCAAAATCAAGAAAAAATAGTTGTTTTCAGCTTGCAAAAACATACAAAATGCTGTTTTCAAGCATGTAAACTATCATATTCATGTTTCTGTCGTGTATAATGGCTAATGATGGTGAAATCAAGATAAAATAGCTGTTTTAAGCATGCAAAAGCATACAAAACGCCGTTTTCAAGTATGTAACTGTCATATTCATGTATATGTAGTGTGTAATGGCTTATGTTTGCAAAATTAAGATAAAATAGCTGTTTTCAGCTTGCAAAAACATACAAAATGCTGTTTTGAAGTACTTAAACTGTCATATTCATGTTTCTGTTGTTTATAATGGCTAATGTTGGTGAAATCAAGATAAAATTGCTGTTTTAAGCATGCAAAAGCATACAAAACGCCGTTTTCAAGATTTTAAACTGTCATATTCGAGGATGGCGAGTGACGTTTTACGAGTGATAACCTTAATACCCTACCTATATCAAATCACTTCAATAAAAGTAGCAGCTCAACGACATCTTATATACAGTAGTAGAAGTGCTAACCTGCAAATTGCAGGTAGCAACTATGATATCGGTTGCCGGCTAATACCTTCGTGTACTGTGGGCTTCCGATTCTAAGGGTTTTTTTTTTCATTACTTGGTCTGCTACTGAAAGATTTAAACATTTAAAAATGAATCACCAACAACAAACCTACGCCCAGAAAACAAATACTAGAACACAATCAACAACACAAAAATTTCCTTCTAAAAATCAAGCTTATTTACTAAACGCTGTAGATGACATCGCTATTAAAGACTACATTATAGCACTAGGAAATGTAACAGACCCGAAAAACATTATATTCGTCTCAAAAATTTCGAATAACAGAATATGCATTTACTTAGCAAGTAAAGAAATAGTAGATACATTATTTGCAAATCACCCAAGTATTGAAATAAAAAACCATCACATAGCAATACGACGACTTATAACACCATCTATCAAACTAGTTTTATCAAATGTATGCCCCTCAATTCCACATGAGTACATTAAAAATGCATTAATGAAATACGGAAAACAACCGGTATCACCAATCTACTTTCGAAGAGCTGGTCTTCAGGAAGACATATATTCCCACATATGTAGTTTCAGACGACAACTTTACATATCACATCAGAGCAGCACCATACCAGACAGTATCCTTTTCTCTTACGAAGATACTGACTACAGAATTTTTCTGTATGGTGACAATGTACGCTGTCATCTTTGCAGTGAAACCGGACACGCTTCCTCTAAATGCAAAACACAAACTCAAAATACTGCCAAACAATCTGAAATAAATCAGAAGGGAACGAAAAAACGACCATTACCAATAGAACCAGATATTGATAATAAATCTGAGACTACAGCTGACGAACAACTTAGTCAAGATCAAACAAATCCGAACATAAGTACAAAAAACTCTACGAATAAAACAAATAATAGTCAACAAGAAACCATGCTTAAAGTAAACATGACTGGAACAAACAAAATTGAAGATGACTCTAAATAACCTAGTAAAAAAACAAAGAAAATAGCCCAAAACCGACAATCAAGATCTAGATCAGAAAGCCCGGTAAGTGCACAAACAATTGATCAACAACTACTACCAATATATGAAGAAATATCCCAAAATCCAGACAAATATGTTCTAACCTACGATGAAATGAAAGACTTTCTCCAAAATGCACATAATTCAAACAAACAAATTAATATAGCACAAGAATATACAGGAGATGTATACAAGCTAGTCGAAATGTTAGAAACCACAAGAGACGTAATAACTAGCAGAACCCTTAAAAACAGAATCGCACGCATCACAACAAAACTAAAAATTCATCAGTTCAACGCAAACAAAAAAACATAAGTTTATAATGAAAATTATACAGTGGAATAATAATGGCATACAAGCACATCTCCCAGAACTTCAAATTTTGATCCACCAACAAGAACCTCACCTTGTATGCATACAAGAAACAAGACTACAAGAACACAAAAACTTTAAAATAAAATATTATGAAATATTCCGCAAAGATAGATCATATGAGTTAATAGCAAGTGGAGGTGTTGCAATTTTGTGCAAAAACTCCATACAAGCACAGGAAATACAAATTAACACAAATCTAGAAGTGGTTGCAATTAGAATAGATTACCCGATACCTATAACAGTGTGTAATATTTATATACCACCAAATGAAACTATCGGCGCAAATGAAATAGAGAACATAGTTAAACAGTTACCAAAACCTTATATCTTTCTCGGTGACTTTAATGCCCACAACGTACTCTGGGGGGCACAGTTCACAAATCATAGAGGAAAAATTATAGAAAATACACTGTTAAATAACCTAATATTACTAAATAATGACTCACACACTTACATGTCCCCCACACAGGTAATGTAATCACCATAAATTTAACATTCGCGGATCCTAGACTAGCAACAAGTATGACCTGGCAAACACTCCCCTTACTTTTTGGAGATGGTCACATTCCCATTTTAATAACATACTCTACGAAAGACTCGGACCAGGAAAAAGCAGCAGAACACAAAATTTGGAATTTTAAAACCGCAAACTGGGAAAAATACCAAAATAACATAAAACACATAAAGAAACAAGAAAACGTACATAATATTAATCAAGTAGTACAAGACCTAACATTTCAAATAACAAAGATTGCAGAAACAACTCTAGGTTATAAAACTAAGAAACGTAAACACAAAAACGTACCCTGGTGGAATCTAGAATGCGAAATGGCAATAAAGAAACAGAAGAGAGCACTCTACAACTTTAGGAAAAATAATAATCCAGAAAACCTTCTAGAACTACAGAGAGCAAAAGCCAACTGCAGACGAATAATCAAAAGAAGTAAGAAACAATCCTGGCAAGAATTTGTCTCAACCATACGAAACGACACACCAGCGAAAATTGTATGGAACAAAGTCAACAAAATTAAAGGCAAAGACTCCCCCCGTGAAATAGTAAGCCTAAAAGACAACAACAATATTATAACATCCTCGAAAGAAATCGCAAATACACTAGCAAAACATTACAAAAAAATGTCAAGCGATGACTTCTACAACGAAGAATTTCTACGATTTAAAGAAATATCAGAAAAAGATAAACTCAACACTAATACTGATAACAACAACCCACTAAACAAAAAATTCTCCATGTGTGAATTAACCATATCTATCGATACTATGAAAACAGAATGTAGTCCAGGACCAGATAACATACCACCACTTCTAATAAAATATCTCCCAACAGAAATCAAACAATATCTTCTACATATTTACAACTATATATGGACTTCAAATACGTTCCCTGATATGTGGCGTGAAGCCATTATAGTCCTCATATTGAAAACAAACAAGGATAAGACGGACCCAATAAATTACCGGCCGATTTCCCTAACAAATTGTCTCTGCAAAGTAATGGAAAAAATGATAACAAGAAGATTGAACTGGTACCTAGAATATAACAAAAACACAAACTGGTTTCCGATCGGGATGCTCAACTACGGACAATCTAGCTATACTTACATCAGAAATACAATCTACTTTTAAAAATAAACAACACATGATCGCTGTAAGTTTTGATCTTGAAAAAGCATATGATACTACATGGAAACATCACATTTTAAAAACGTTACAAAAATATAAAATTGAAGGAAATATGCTACAGTTCATCAATAACTTTTTAATAAATAGAAAATTTAAAGTTCGAGCAAATGGCCACTATTCTAACATATTCGAACAAAAAAATGGAATTCCCCAAGGATCAAATTTAAGCGTCACTCTGTTCCTGATCGCTATAAATGATATTGCAGAGTGTATAACAAGCCCTCCAAAGTCACTTCTCTACGCTGATGATTTAATAATATACCACAAAAACAAAAACATAGAACCTATTCAACACCAAATACAAAAATCTATTAATAAAATACAAGCATGGTCCCAAAAAACAGGATTTAAATTCTCACAGTCCAGGACAAAGATAATTCATTTTAGTAAGCATAGAAAAAGAATAGAAAACCCGGTAATATCATTACACGGAGCACCGATCGAATATGTAAATGAGATTAAAATTCTAGGCGTAACAATTGATAGAAAGCTAACATGGAGAAAACATCTAGTAGAAACAAGTGCAGAATGTACCAGAAAACTAAATATTCTTAAAATCTTATTGCACTACGATTGGGGTGCCGACAGATCAACCATTTTAACTATTTATAAAGCCGTCATTCGCAGCAAAATTGATTACGGAGCAGTAGTGTACGGAACAGCCAAAAAATCTATTTTACGCCTCTTAGATGTAATACACCACACTGCACTACGACTTATAACAAGAGCACTTCGCTCAACTCCCAAAGAAAGCCTATACTGTGAAGCCAATGAACCATCATTATATGATCGAAGAAAGTTCTTAACGTTATCCTATATTACAAAAATAGCCTCAAAACCAAAACACCCAGTATATAAATTTATTTTTGATCCAACATCCCCTACAACATCCATAAAAAACTATAGCCCCTTCCAAAAGCACGTCAACCAAATATTAAACTCTATAAATTTTACTATACCCAATATCCAAATAAATGAAGAACCTAGCAGCCCTCCATGGTCTATTGAAATACCCGAAATAAACTTTGACCTTCAAAAATATAGTAAAAAAGATACCAACCATAACATAATCAAAAACAAATTCAATGAAATTAAAGAAACCCATCAGGAAAACCAATTCATTTATACTGATGCCTCAAGGACAAACAATGAAGTAGGAATAGCGTTCATAATAAACGACGAGGAACATAAATATCACCTACCCGAAAATCTCAGCATCTACACAGCTGAAATGTTGGCAATATATTATAGTCTACAATACATAAACCAAAACCAAACAGACCAGCAGAAATACACTATATGCTCCGACTCCCATAGCTCCATATACTCCCTCATCACTATGTTTCCAAAAAGTCCTATAGTCAAAAATATCCATAATCTCCTTTTCCTTTTAACCGAAAATCACAAAAAAATTAATTGTATATGGATCCCATCACATATCGGTATATATGGGAATGAGCGTGCAGATAAAGCAGCCAAGGAAGCTATAGAGGACGAAATTATAAACATACCCATGCCATATAACAACGTCAAATCAATCACCAAAACAAAAATAAATGACGACTGGGACAAAAGATGGAAACTAATTAATATAACAAATTAAGAAACATCCAGGAAAATAAAGGAAAATGGCAGCCAACTTCCCCCCATCGAAAGGAGCAAGTTATAATAATCAGACTTAGAATTGGTCACACCAAAATGACCCACAAACACTTATTCGAACGAACCGAAGCTCCAGTTTGTAAGGAATGCAACAACCCACTATCAGTCGAACATTTAATAACACAATGCCGAAAATATGAAGGAAAACGAAGAGAACACCAAATACCTCAGACCCTAAAAGAAGCACTAGACAACAATTATAGTTACAAAACCTTACAATATATTAAAGATATAAATCTAAGTAAACGTAAAATCAAGATAAATCAGCTTGCTAAAACATACAAAATGCTGTTTTCAAGTATTTAAACTGTCATATTCATGTATATGTCATGTGTAATGGCTTATGTTTGCAGAATTAAGATAAAATAGCTGTTTTCAGCTTTCAAAAACATACAAAATGCTGTTTTCAAGTATCTAAACTGTCATATTCATGTTTCTGTCATTTATAATAGCTAATGTTGGTGAAATCAAGATAAAATTGCTGTTTTTAGCATGCAAAAGCATACAAAACGCCGTTTTTAAGTATTTAAACTGTCATATTCATCTTTCTGTCGTGTATAATGGCTAATGTTGGTGAAATCAAGATAAAATTGCTGTTTTAAGCATGCAAAATCATACAAAACGCCGTTTTCAAGTATATAAACTGTCATATTCATGTATATATCGTGTGTAATGGCTTATGTTTGCAAAATCAAGATAAAATAGCTACTTTCAGCTAACAAAAACATACAAAGTGCAGTTTTCAAGTATTTAAACTGTCATATTCATGTTTCTGTCGTGTATAATGGCTAATATTGGTGAAATCAAGATAAAATTGCTGTTTTAAGCATGCAAAAGCATACAAAACGCCGTTTTTAAGTATTTAAACTGTCATATTCATCTTTCTGTCGTGTATAATGGCTAATGTTGGTGAAATCAAGATAAAATAGTTGTTTACAGCTTGCAAAAACATACAAAACGCTGTTTTCAAGAATTTAAACTGTCATATTAATGTTTCTTTCGTGTATAATGGCTAATGTTGCTGAAATCAAGATAAAATTGCTGTTTTAAGCATGCAAAAGCATAAAAAACGCCGTTTTCAAGTATATAAACTGTCACATTCATGTATATGTCGTGGGTAATGGCTTACGTTTGCAAAAACAAGATAAAGTAGTTGTTTTCAGCTTGCAGAAACATACAAAATGCTATTTTCAAGTATGTAAACTGTCATATTTATGTTTCTGTCATGTATAATGGCTAATGTTGGTGAAATCAAGATAAAATTGCGGTTGTAAGCATGCAAAAGCATACAAAACGCCATTTCCAAGTATATAAACTGTCATATTCAAGTATATGTAGTGTGTAATGGTTTATGATTGCAAAATCAAGATAAAATAGCTGTTTTCAGCTTGCAAAAATATACAAAATGCTGTTTTAAAGTATATCAACTGTCATATTCATGTTTCTGTCCTGTATAATGGCTAATGTTGGTGAAATCAAGATAAAATTGCTGTTTTAAGCATGCAAAAGCATACAAAACGCCATTTTCAAGTATTTTAACTGTCATATTCATGTGTATGTCGTGTGTAATGGCTTATGTTTGCAAAATCAAGATAAAATAGTTGTTTTCAACTTGCAACAACATACAAAATGCTGTTTTCAAGTATGTAAACTGTCATATTCATGTTTCTGTCGTTTATAATGGCTAATGTTGGTAAAATCAAGATCAAATTGCTGTTTTAAGCATGCAAAAGCATACAAAACGCCGTTTTCAAGTATTTAAATTGTCATTTTCATGTTTCTGAAGTGTATAATGGCTAATGTTGGTGAAATCAAGATAAAATGATTGTTTTAAGCATACAAAAGCATAAAAAACGCTGTTTTCAAGTATATAAACTGTCATATTCATGTATATGTCGTGTGTAATGGCTTATGTTTACAAAATCAAGATAAAATAGCTGTTTTCAGCTTGCAAAAACATACAAAATGCTGTTTTCATGTACTTAAACTGTCATTTTCATGTTTCTGTCCTGTATAATGGCTAATGTTGGTGAAATCAAGATAAAATTGCTGTTTTAAGCATGCAAAAGCATACAAAACGCCGTTTTAAATATTTAAACTGTCATATTCATGTATATGTCGTGTGTAATGGCTTATGTTTGCAAAATCAAGATAAAATAGCTGTTTTCAGCTTGCAAAAACATACAAAATGCTGTTTTAAAGTATTTGAACTGTCATATTCATGTTTCTGTCATGTCTAATGGCTAATGTTAGTGAAATCAAGAGAAAATTGCTGTTTTAAGCTTGCAAGAACATATAAAACGCTGTGTTCAAGTATTTAAACTGCCATATTCATGCTTCTGTCGTGTATAATGGCTAATGTTGGTGAATTCAAGATAAAATTGCTGTTTTATGCATGCAAAAGCATACAAAACGCTGTTTTCAAGTATTTAAACTGTCATATTCATGTATATGGCGTGTGTAATGGCTTATGTTTGCAAAATGAAGATAAAATATTTGTTTTCAGCTTGCGAAAACATAAAAATGCTGTTTTCAAGTATTTAAACTGTCATATTCATGTTTCTATCATGTATAATGGCTAATGTTGCTGAAATCAAGATAAAATTGCTGTTTTAAGCATGCAAAAGCATAAAAAACGCCGTTTTCAAGCATATAAACTGTCACATTCATGTATATGTCGTGTGTAATGGCTTATGTTTGCAAAAACAAGATAAAGTAGTTGTTTTTAGCTTGCAGAATCATACAAAATGCTATTTTCAAGTATGTTAACTGTCATATTTATGTTTCTGTCATGTATAATGGCTAATGTTGGTGAAATCAAGATAAAATTGCGGTTGTAAGCATGCAAAAGCATACAAAACGCCATTTCCAAGTATATAAACTGTCATATTCAA
The DNA here is from genome assembly GCA_963942605.1 of Poecilus cupreus. Lineage (NCBI taxonomy): Eukaryota > Metazoa > Arthropoda > Insecta > Coleoptera > Carabidae > Poecilus > Poecilus cupreus. Next base: position 16,762 of record CAWWDY010000628.1, on the reverse strand, counting down.
GTATATGTAGTGTGTAATGGTTTATGATTGCAAAATCAAGATAAAATAGCTGTTTTCAGCTTGCAAAAATATACAAAATGCTGTTTTAAAGTATATCAACTGTCATATTCATGTTTCTGTCCTGTATAATGGCTAATGTTGGTGAAATCAAGATAAAATTGCTGTTTTAAGCATGCAAAAGCATACAAAACGCCATTTTCAAGTATTTTAACTGTCATATTCATGTGTATGTCGTGTGTAATGGCTTATGTTTGCAAAATCAAGATAAAATAGTTGTTTTCATCTTGCAGAAACATACAAAATGCTGTTTTCAAGTATTTAAACTTTCATTTTCATGTTTCTGTCGTGTATAATGGCTAATGTTGGTGAATTCAAGATAAAATTGCTGTTTTAAACATGCAAAATCATACAAAACGCCGTTTTCAAGTATATAAACTGTCATATTCATGTATATATCGTGTGTAATGGCTTATGTTTGCAAAATCAAGATAAAATAGCTGCTTTCAGCTAGCAAAAACATACAAAGTGCTGTTTTCAAGTATTTAAACTGTCATATTCATGTTTCTGTCGTGTATAATGGCTAATGTTGGTGAAATCAAGATAAAATTGCTGTTTTAAGCATGCAAAAGCATACAAAACGCCGTTTGCAAGTATTTAAACTGTCATATTCATCTTTCTGTCGTGTATAATGGCTAATGTTGGTGAAATCAAGATAAAATAGCTGTTTAAGCATGCAAAAGCATACAAAACGCCGTTTTCAAGTATTTAAACTGTCATATTCATGTACATGTCGTGTGTAATGGCTAATGTTTGCAAAATCAAGATAAAATAGCTGTTTACAGCTTGCAAAAACATACAAAACGCTGTTTTCAAGTATTTAAACTGTCACATTCATGTTTTTGTCGTGTATAATGGCTAATGTTGGGAAATCAAGATAAAATTGCTGTTTTAAGCATGCAAAAGCATACAATACGCCGTTTTAAATATTTAAACTGTCATATTCATGTATATGTCGTGTGTAATGGCTTATGTTTGCAAAATCAAGATAAAATAGCTGTTTTCAGCTTACAAAAACATACAAAATGCTGTTTTAAAGTATTTGAACTGTCATATTCATGTTTCTGTCATGTCTAATGGCTAATGTTAGTGAAATCAAGAGAAAATTGCTGTTTTAAGCTTGCAAGAACATATAAAACGCTGTTTTCAAGTATTTAAACTGTCATATTCATGCTTCAGTCATGTATATTGGCTAATGTTGGTGAATTCAAGATAAAATTGCTGTTTTATGCATGCAAAAGCATACAAAACGCTGTTTTCAAGTATTTAAACTGTCATATTCATGTATATGGCGTGTGTAATGGCTTATGTTTGCAAAATGAAGATAAAATAGTTGTTTTCAGCTTGCAAAAACATAAAAATGCTGTTTTCAAGTATTTAAACTGTCATATTCATGTTTCTATCATGTATAATGGCTAATGTTGCTGAAATCAAGATAAAATTGCTGTTTTAAGCATGCAAAAGCATACAAAACGCCGTTTTCAAGTATATAAATTGTCATATTCATGTATATGTCGTGTGTAATGGTTTATGTTTACAAAATCAAGATAAAATAGCTGTTTTCAGCTTGCAAAAACATACAAAATGCTGTTTTCATGTATTTAAACTCTCATTTTTATGTTTCTGTCCTGTATAATGGTTAATGTTGGTGAAATCAAGATAAAATTGCTGTTTTAAGCATGCAAAAGCATACAAAACGCCGTTTTAATATTTAAACTGTCATATTCATGTATATGTCGTGTGTAATGGCTTATGTTTGCAAAATCAAGATAAAATAGCTGTTTTCAGCTTGTAAAAACATACAAAATGCTGTTTTAAAGTATTTGAACTATCATATTCATGTTTCTGTCATGTCTAATGGCTAATGTTAGTGAAATCAAGAGAAAATTGCTGTTTTAAGCTTGCAAGAACATATAAAACGCTGTTTTCAAGTATTTAAACTGTCATATTCATGCTTCTGTCGTGTATAATGGCTAATGTTGGTGAATTCAAGATAAAATTGCTGTTTTAAGTATGCAAAAGCATAAAAAACGCCGGTTTCAAGTATATAAACTGTCACATTCATGTATATGTCGTGTGTAATGGCTTATGTTTGAAAAAACAAGATAAAGTAGTTGTTTTCAGCTTGCAGAAACATACAAAATGCTATTTTCAAGTATGTAAACTGTCATATTTATGTTTCTGTCATGTATAATGGCTAATGTTGGTGAAATCAAGATAAAATTGCTGTTTTAAGCATGCAAAAGTATACAAAACGCCGTTTCCAAGTATTTAAACTGTCATATTCATGTTTCTGAAGTGTATAATGGCTAATGTTGGTTGGAATCAAGATAAAATGATTATTTTAAGCATACAAAAGCATAAAAAACGCCGTTTTCAAGTATATAAACTGTCATATTCATGTATATGTCGTGTGTTATGGCTTATGTTTGCAAAATCTCTAAAATAGCTGTTTTCAGCTTGCAAAAACATACAAAATGCTGTTTTAAAGTATTTAAACTGTCATATTCATGTATATGGCGTGTGTAATGGCGAATGTTTGCAAAATGAAGATAAAATAGTTGTTTTCAGCTTGCAAAAACATAAAAATGCTGTTTTCAAGTATTTAAACTGTCATATTCATGTTTCTATCATGTATAATGGCTAATGTTGCTGAAATCAAGATAAAATTGCTGTTTTAAGCATGCAAAAGCATACAAAACGCCGTTTTCAAGTATATAAACTGTCATATTCATGTATATGTCGTGTGTAATGGTTTATGTTCACAAAATCAAGATAAAATAGCTGTTTTCAGCTTGCAAAAACATACAAAATGCTGTTTTCATGTATTTAAACTTTCATTTTTATGTTTCTGTCCTGTATAATGGTTAATGTTGGTGAAATCAAGATAAAATTGCTGTTTTAAGCATGCAAAAGCATACAAAACGCCGTTTTAAATATTTAAACTGTCATATTCATGTATATGTCGTGTGTAATGGCTTATGTTTGCAAAATCAAGATAAAATAGCTGTTTTCAGCTTGTAAAAACATACAAAATGCGGTTTTAAAGTATTTGAAATGTCATATTCATGTTTATGTCATGTCTAATGGCTAATGTTAGTGAAATTAAGAGAAAATTGCTGTTTTAAGCTTGCAAGAACATATAAAACGCTGTTTTCAAGTATTTAAACTGTCATATTCATGCTTCTGTCGTGTATAATGGCTAATGTTGGTGAATTCAAGATAAAATTGCTGTTTTATGCATGCAAAAGCATACAAAACGCTGTTTTCAAGTATTTAAACTGTCATATTCATGTATATGGCGTGTGTAATGGCTTATGTTTGCAAAATGAAGATAAAATAGTTGTTTTCAGCTTGCAAAAACATAAAAATGCTGTTTTCAAGTATTTAAACTGTCATATTCAGGTTTCTATCATGTAAAATGGCTAATGTTGCTGAAATCAAGATAAAATTGCTGTTTTAAGCATGCAAAAGCATAAAAAACGCCGGTTTCAAGTATATAAACTGTCACATTCATGTATATGTCGTGTGTAATGGTTTATGATTGCAAAATCAAGATAAAATAGCTGTTTTCAGCTTGTAAAAACATACAAAATGCGGTTTTAAAGTATTTGAAATGTCATATTCATGTTTATGTCATGTCTAATGGCTAATGTTAGTGAAATTAAGAGAAAATTGCTGTTTTAAGCTTGCAAGAACATATAAAACGCTGTTTTCAAGTATTTAAACTGTCATATTCATGCTTCTGTCGTGTATAATGGCTAATGTTGGTGAATTCAAGATAAAATTGCTGTTTTATGCATGCAAAAGCATACAAAACGCTGTTTTCAAGTATTTAAACTGTCATATTCATGTATATGGCGTGTGTAATGGCTTATGTTTGCAAAATGAAGATAAAACAGTTGTTTTCAGCTTGCAAAAACATAAAAATGCTGTTTTCAAGTATTTAAACTGTCATATTCAGGTTTCTATCATGTAAAATGGCTAATGTTGCTGAAATCAAGATAAAATTGCTGTTTTAAGCATGCAAAAGCATAAAAAACGCCGGTTTCAAGTATATAAACTGTCACATTCATGTATATGTCGTGTGTAATGGCTTATGTTTGCAAAAACAAGATAAAGTAGTTGTTTTTAGCTTGCAGAAACATACAAAATGCTATTATCAAGTATGTAAACTGTCATATTTATGTTTCTGTCATGTATAACGGCTAATGTTGGTGAAATCAAGATAAAATTGCTGTTTTAGGCATGCAAAAGCATACAAAACGCCGTTTCCAAGTATTTAAACTGTCATATTCATGTATATGTAGTGTGTAATGGTTTATGATTGCAAAATCAAGATAAAATAGCTGTTTTCAGCTTGCAAAAATATACAAAATGCTGTTTTCAAGTATATAAACTGTCAAATTCATGTTTCTGTCCTGTATAATGGCTAATGTTTGTGAAATCAAGATAAAATTGCGGTTTTAAGCATGCAAAAGCATAAAAAACGCCGTTTTCAAGTATATAAACTGTCATATTCATGTATATGTCGTGTGAAATGGCTTATGTTTACAAAATTAAGATAAAATAGCTGTTTCAGCTTGCAAAAACATACAAAATGCTGTTTTCATGTATTTAAACTGTCATTTTTATGTTTCTGTCCTGTATAATGGCTAATGTTGGTGAAATCAAGATAAAATTTCTGTTTTAGCATGCAAAAGCATACAAAACGCTTTTTTAAATATTTAAACTGTCATATTCATGTATATGTCGTGTGTAATGGTTTATGTGTGCAAAATCAAGATAAAATAGCTGTTTTCAGCTTGCAAAAACATACAAAATGCTGTTTTAAAGTATTTGAACTGTCATATTCATGTTTCTGTCATGTCTAATGGCTAATGTTAGTGAAATCAAGAGAAAATTGCTGTTTTAAGCTTGCAAGAACATATGAAACGCTGTTTTCAAATATTTAAACTGTCATATTCATGCTTCTGTCGTGTATAATTGCTAATGTTGGTGAATTCAAGATAAAATTGCTGTTTTATGCATGCAAAAGCATACAAAACGCTGTTTTAAAGTATTTAAACTGTCATATTCATGTATATGGCGTGTGTAATGGCTTATGTTTGCAAAATGAAGATAAAATAGTTGTTTTAAGCTTGCAAAAACATAAAAATGCTGTTTTCAAGAATTTAAACTGTCATATTCATGTTTCTGTCATGTATAATGGCTAATGTTGCTGAAATCAAGATAAAATTGCTGTTTTAAGCATGCAAAAGCATACAAAACGCCGTTTTCAAGTATTTAAACTGTCATATTCATGTATATGTCGTGTGTAATGGCTAAGGTTTGCAAAATCTAGATAAAATAGCTGTTTTCAGCTTGCAAGACATACAAAACGCTATTTTAAAGTATTTAAAGTTTCATATTCATGTTTCTGTCGTGTATATTGGTTAATGTTCGTGAAATCAAGATAAAATTGTTGTTTTAAGCATGCAAAAGCATACAATACGCCGTTTTCAAGTATTTAAACTGTCATATTTATGTATATGTCGTGTGTAATGGTTTATGTTTGTAAAATTAAGATAAAATTGCTGTTTTAAGCATACAAAAGCATACAAAACGCCGTTTCCAAGTATTTAAACTGTCATATTCATGTTTCTGAAGTGTATAATGGCTAATGTTGGTGGAATCAAGATAAAATGATTATTTTAAGCATACAAAAGCATAAAAAACGCCGTTTTCAAGTATATAAACTGTCATATTCATGTATATGTCGTGTGTTATGGCTTATGTTTGCAAAATCAAGATAAAATAGCTGTTTTCAGCTTGCAAAAACATACAAAATGCTGTTTTAAAGTATTTGAACTGTCATATTCATTTTTCTGTCATGTCTAATGGCTAATGTTAGTGAAATCAAGAGAAAATTGCTGTTTTAAGCTTGCAAGAACATATAAAACGCTGTTTTCAAGTATTTAAACTGTCATATTCATGCTTCTGTCGTGTATAATGGCTAATGTTGGTGAATTCAAGATAAAATTGCTGTTTTATGCATGCAAAAGCATACAAAACGCTGTTTTCAAGTATTTAAACTGTCATATTCATGTATATGGCGTGTGTAATGGCTTATGTTTGCAAAATGAAGATAAAATAGTTGTTTTCAGCTTGCAAAAACATAAAAATGCTGTTTTCAAGTATTTAAACTGTCATATTCAGGTTTCTATCATGTAAAATGGCTAATGTTGCTGAAATCAAGATAAAATTGCTGTTTTAAGCATGCAAAAGCATAAAAAACGCCGGTTTCAAGTATATAAACTGTCACATTCATGTATATGTCGTGTGTAATGGCTTATGTTTGCAAAAACAAGATAAAGTAGTTGTTTTTAGCTTGCAGAAACATACAAAATGCTATTATCAAGTATGTAAACTGTCATATTTATGTTTCTGTCATGTATAACGGCTAATGTTGGTGAAATCAAGATAAAATTGCTGTTTTAAGCATGCAAAAGCATACAAAACGCCGTTTCCAAGTATTTAAACTGTCATATTCATGTATATGTAGTGTGTAATGGTTTATGATTGCAAAATCAAGATATAATAGCTGTTTTCAGCTTGCAAAAATATACAAAATGCTGTTTTCAAGTATATAAACTGTCAAATTCATGTTTCTGTCCTGTATAATGGCTAATGTTTGTGAAATCAAGATAAAATTGCGGTTTTAAGCATGCAAAAGCATAAAAAACGCCGTTTTCAAGTATATAAACTGTCATATTCATGTATATGTCGTGTTAAATGGCTTATGTTTACAAAATTAAGATAAAATAGCTGTTTCAGCTTGCAAAAACATACAAAATGCTGTTTTCATGTATTTAAACTGTCATTTTTATGTTTCTGTCCTGTATAATGGCTAATGTTGGTGAAATCAAGATAAAATTTCTGTTTTAGCATGCAAAAGCATACAAAACGCTTTTTTAAATATTTAAACTGTCATATTCATGTATATGTCGTGTGTAATGGTTTATGTGTGCAAAATCAAGATAAAATAGCTGTTTTCAGCTTGCAAAAACATACAAAATGCTGTTTTAAAGTATTTGAACTGTCATATTCATGTTTCTGTCATGTCTAATGGCTAATGTTAGTGAAATCAAGAGAAAATTGCTGTTTTAAGCTTGCAAGAACATATGAAACGCTGTTTTCAAATATTTAAACTGTCATATTCATGCTTCTGTCGTGTATAATTGCTAATGTTGGTGAATTCAAGATAAAATTGCTGTTTTATGCATGCAAAAGCATACAAAACGCTGTTTTAAAGTATTTAAACTGTCATATTCATGTATATGGCGTGTGTAATGGCTTATGTTTGCAAAATGAAGATAAAATAGTTGTTTTAAGCTTGCAAAAACATAAAAATGCTGTTTTCAAGAATTTAAACTGTCATATTCATGTTTCTGTCATGTATAATGGCTAATGTTGCTGAAATCAAGATAAAATTGCTGTTTTAAGCATGCAAAAGCATACAAAACGCCGTTTTCAAGTATTTAAACTGTCATATTCATGTATATGTCGTGTGTAATGGCTAAGGTTTGCAAAATCTAGATAAAATAGCTGTTTTCAGCTTGCAAGACATACAAAACGCTATTTTAAAGTATTTAAAGTTTCATATTCATGTTTCTGTCGTGTATATTGGTTAATGTTCGTGAAATCAAGATAAAATTGTTGTTTTAAGCATGCAAAAGCATACAATACGCCGTTTTCAAGTATTTAAACTGTCATATTTATGTATATGTCGTGTGTAATGGTTTATGTTTGTAAAATTAGATAAAATTGCTGTTTTAAACATACAAAAGCATACAAAACGCCGTTTCCAAGTATTTAAACTGTCATATTCATGTTTCTGAAGTGTATAATGGCTAATGTTGGTGGAATCAAGATAAAATGATTATTTTAAGCATACAAAAGCATAAAAAACGCCGTTTTCAAGTAGATAAACTGTCATATTCATGTATATGTCGTGTGTTATGGCTTATGTTTGCAAAATCAAGATAAAATAGCTGTTTTCAGCTTGCAAAAACATACAAAATGCTGTTTTAAAGTATTTGAACTGTCATATTCATTTTTCTGTCATGTCTAATGGCTAATGTTAGTGAAATCAAGAGAAAATTGCTGTTTTAAGCTTGCAAGAACATATAAAACGCTGTTTTCAAGTATTTAAACTGTCATATTCATGCTTCTGTCGTGTATAATGGCTAATGTTGGTGAATTCAAGATAAAATTGCTGTTTTATGCATGCAAAAGCATACAAAACGCTGTTTTCAAGTATTTAAACTGTCATATTCATGTATATGGCGTGTGTAATGGCGAATGTTTGCAAAATGAAGATAAAATAGTTGTTTTCAGCTTGCAAAAACATAAAAATGCTGTTTTCAAGTATTTAAACTGTCATATTCATGTTTCTATCATGTATAATGGCTAATGTTGCTGAAATCAAGATAAAATTGCTGTTTTAAGCATGCAAAAGCATACAAAACGCCGTTTTAAATATTTAAACTGTCATATTCATGTATATGTCGTGTGTAATGGCTTATGTTTGCAAAATCAAGATAAAATAGCTGTTTTCAGCTTGTAAAAACATACAAAATGCGGTTTTAAAGTATTTGAAATGTCATATTCATGTTTTATGTCATGTCTAATGGCTAATGTTAGTGAAATTAAGAGAAAATTGCTGTTTTAAGCTTGCAAGAACATATAAAACGCTGTTTTTCAAGTATTTAAACTGTCATATTCATGCTTCTGTCGTGTATAATGGCTAATGTTGGTGAATTCAAGATAAAATTGCTGTTTTATGCATGCAAAAGCATACAAAACTCTGTTTTCAAGTATTTAAACTGTCCATATTCATGTATATGGCGTGTGTAATGGCTTATGTTTGCAAAATGAAGATAAAATAGTTGTTTTCAGCTTGCAAAAACATAAAAATGCTGTTTTCAAGTATTTAAACTGTCATATTCAGGTTTCTATCATGTAAAATGGCTAATGTTGCTGAAATCAAGATAAAATTGCTGTTTTAAGCATGCAAAAGCATAAAAAACGCCGGTTTCAAGTATATAAACTGTCACATTCATGTATATGTCGTGTGTAATGGCTTATGTTTGCAAAAACAAGATAAAGTAGTTGTTTTTAGCTTGCAGAAACATACAAAATGCTATTATCAAGTATGTAAACTGTCATATTTATGTTTCTGTCATGTATAACGGCTAATGTTGGTGAAATCAAGATAAAATTGCTGTTTTAAGCATGCAAAAGCATACAAAACGCCGTTTCCAAGTATTTAAACTGTCATATTCATGTATATGTAGTGTGTAATGGTTTATGATTGCAAAATCAAGATAAAATAGCTGTTTTCAGCTTGCAAAAATATTCAAAATGCTGTTTTCAAGTATATAAACTGTCAAATTCATGTTTCTGTCCTTTATAATGGCTAATGTTTGTGAAATCAAGATAAAATTGCGGTTTTAAGCATGCAAAAGCATAAAAAACGCCGTTTTCAAGTATATAAACTGTCATATTCACGTATATGTCGTGTGAAATGGCTTATGTTTACAAAATTAAGATAAAATAGCTGTTTCAGCTTGCAAAAACATACAAAATGCTGTTTTCATGTATTTAAACTGTCATTTTTATGTTTCTGTCCTGTATAATGGCTAATGTTGGTGAAATCAAGATAAAATTTCTGTTTTAGCATGCAAAAGCATACAAAACGCTTTTTTAAATATTTAAACTGTCATATTCATGTATATGTCGTGTGTAATGGTTTATGTGTGCAAAATCAAGATAAAATAGCTGTTTTCAGCTTGCAAAAACATACAAAATGCTGTTTTAAAGTATTTGAACTGTCATATTCATGTTTCTGTCATGTCTAATGGCTAATGTTAGTGAAATCAAGAGAAAATTGCTGTTTTAAGCTTGCAAGAACATATGAAACGCTGTTTTCAAATATTTAAACTGTCATATTCATGCTTCTGTTGTGTATAATTGCTGATGTTGGTGAATTCAAGATAAAATTGCTGTTTTATGCATGCAAATGCATACAAAACGCTGTTTTAAAGTATTTAAACTGTCATATTCATGTATATGGCGTGTGTAATGGCTTATGTTTGCAAAATGAAGATTAAATAGTTGTTTTAAGCTTGCAAAAACATAAAAATGCTGTTTTCAAGAATTTAAACTGTCATATTCATGTTTCTGTCATGTATAATGGCTAATGTTGCTGAAATCAAGATAAAATTGCTGTTTTAAGCATGCAAAAGCATACAAAACGCCGTTTTCAAGTATTTAAACTGTCATATTCATGTATATGTCGTGTGTAATGGCCAAGGTTTGCAAAATCTAGATAAAATAGCTGTTTTCAGCTTGCAAGACATACAAAACGCTATTTTAAAGTATTTAAAGTTTCATATTCATGTTTCTGTCGTGTATATTGGTTAATGTTCGTGAAATCAAGATAAAATTGCTGTTTTAAACATACAAAAGCATACAAAACGCCGTTTCCAAGTATTTAAACTGTCATATTCATGTATATGTAGTTTGTAATGGTTTATGCTTGCAAAATCAAGATAAAATAGCTGTTTTCAGCTTGAAAAAACATACAAAATGCGGTTTTCAAGTATTTAAACTGTCATATTCATGTATATGTCGTGTGTAATGGCTAATGTTTGCAAAATCAAGATAAAATATCTGTTTACAGCTTGCAAAAACATACAAATTGCTGTTTTTAAGTATGTAAACTGTCATATTCATGTTTCTGTCGTGTATAATGGCTAATGTTAGTGAAATCAAGATAAAATTGCCGTTTTAAGCATGCAAAAACATACAAAATGCTGTTTTCAAGTATTTAAACTGTCATATGCATGTTACTGTCATGTATAATGGCTAATGTTGGTGAAATCAAGAAAAAATGCTGTTTTAAGCATGCAAAAGCATATAAAACGCCGTTTTCAAGTATCTAAACTGTCATATTCACGTATATGTCGTGTGTAATGGCTTATGTTTGCAAAATTAAGATAAATTAGCTGTTTTCAGCTTGCAAAAACATACAAAATGCTGTTTTCAAGTATTTCAACTGTCATATTCATGTTTCTTTCGTTTATAATGGCTAATGTTGGTGAAATCAAGATAAAATTGCTGTTTAAAGCATGCAAAAGCATAAAAAACGCCGTTTTCATGTATTTAAACTGTCATATTCTTGTATATGTCGTGTGTAATGGCTTATGTTTGCAAATCAAGATAAAATAACTATTTTCATCTTGCAGAAACATACAAAATGCTGTTTTCAAGTATTTAAACTGTCATTTTCATGTTTCTGTCGTGTATAATGGCTAATGTTGGTGAAATCAAGATAAAATTGCTGTTTTAAACATGCGAAAGCATACAAAACGCCGTTTCCAAGTATTTTAACTTGTCATATTCATGTATATGTCGTGTGTAATGGTTTATGTTTACAAAATCAAGATAAAATAGCTGTTTTCAGCTTGCAAAAACATACAAAATGCTGTTTTCATGTATTTAAACGCTCATTTTCATGTTTCTGTCCTGTATAATGGTTAATGTTGGTGAAATCAAGATAAAATTGCTGTTTTAAGCATGCAAAAGCATACAAAACGCCTTTTTAAATATTTAAAACTGTCATATTCATGTATATTTCGTGTGTAATGGTTTATGTTTGCAAAATCAAGATAAAATAGTTGTTTTTAGCTTGTAACAACATACAAAATGCTGTTTTAAGGTATTTGAACTGTCATATTCATGTTTCTGTCATGTCTAATGGCTAATGTTAGTCAAATCAAGAGAAAATTGCTGTTTTAAGCTTGGAAGAACATATAACACGCTGTTTTCAAGTATTTAAACTGTCATATTCATGCTTCTGTCGTGTATAATGGCTAATGTTGGTGAATTCAAGATAAAATTGCTGTTTTAAGCATGCAAAAGCATAAAAAACGCCGGTTTCAAGTATATAAACTGTCACATTCATGTATATGTCGTGTGTAATGGCTTATGTTTGAAAAAAGAAGATAAAGTAGTTGTTTTCAGCTTGCAGAAACATACAAAATGCTATTTTCAAGTATGTAAACTGTCATATTTATGTTTCTTTCATGTATAATGGCTAATGTTGGTGAAATCAAGATAAAATTGCTGTTTTAAGCATGCAAAAGCATACAAAACGCCGTTTCCAAGTATTTAAACTGTCATATTCATGTACATGTAGTGTGTAATGGTTTATGATTGCAAAATCAAGATAAAATAGCTGTTTTCAGCTTGCAAAAATATACAAAATGCTGTTTCCTAGTATATAAACTGTCATATTAATGTTTCTGTCCTGTATAATGGCTAATATTGGTGAAATCAAGATCAAATTGCTGTTTTAAGCATGCAAAAGCATACAAAACGCCGTTTTCAAGTATTTAAATTGTCATATTCATGTTTCTGAAGTGTATAATGGCTAATGTTGGTGAAATCAAGATAAAATGATTGTTTTAAGCATACAAAAGCATAAAAAACTCCGTTTTTAAGTATATAAACTGTCATATTCATGTATATGTCGTATGTAATGGCTTATGTTTGCAAACTCAAGATAAAATAGCTGTTTTTAGCTTGCAAAAACATACAAAATGCTGTTTTCAAGTATTTAAAATGTCATATTCATGTATATGTTGCGTGTAGTGGCTTATAATTGCAAAATCAAGATAAAACAGCTGCTTTCAGGTCGCAAAAACATACAAAATGCTGTTTCTGTCATGTATAATGGCTAATGTTGGTGAAATCAAGATAAAATTGCTGTTTTAAGCATGCAAAAGCATACAAAACGCCGTTTTCAAGTATTTAAACTGTCATATTTATGTACATGTCGTGTGTAATGGCTAATGTTTGCAAAATCAAGATAAAATAGCTGTTTACAGCTTGCAAAAACATACAAAACGCTGTTTTCAAGTATATAAACTGTCATTTTCATGTTTCTGTCGTGTATAATGGCTAATGTTGGGAAATCAAGTTAAAATTGCTGTTTTAAGCATGCAAAAGCATAAAAAACGCCGTTTTCAAGTATATAAACTGTCATGTGTAATGGCTTATGTTTGCAAAATCAAGATAAAATAGTTGTTTTTAGCTTCCAAAAACATACAAAATGCTGTTTTCAAGTATGTAAACTGTCATATTCATGTTTCTGTCATGTATAATGACTAATTTGGTGAAATCAAGATAAAATTGCTGTTTTAAGCTTGCAAAAGCATACAAAACGCCGTTTTCAAGTATTTAAACTGTCATATTCATATACATGTCGTGTGCAATGGCTAATGTTTGAAAAATCAAGATAAAATAGCTGTTTACAGCTTGCAAAAACATTCAAAACGCTGTTTTCAAGAATTTAAACTGTCATATTAATGTTTCTGTCGTGTATAATGGCTAATGTTGGGAAATCAAGATAAAATTGCTGTTTTAAGCATGCAAAAGCATAAAAAATGCCGTTTTCAAGTATATAAACTGTCATATTCATGTATATGTCGTGTGTAATGGCTTATGTTTAGAAAATCAAGATAAAATAGCTGTTTTCAGCTTGCAAAAACATACAAAATGCTTTTCAAGTATGTAAACTGTCATATTTATGTTTCTGTCATGTATAATGGCTAATGTTTGTGAAATCAAGATAAAATTGCTGTTTTAAGCATACAAAACGCCGTTTTCAAGTATTTAAACTGTCATATTCATGTTTCTGAAGTGTATAATGGCTAATGTTGGTGAAATCAAGATAAAATAGCTGTTTTAAGCATGCAAAAGCATAAAAAAACGCAGTTTTTAAGTATATAAACTGTCATATTCATGTATGTGTCGTGTATAATGGCTTATGTTTACAAAATCAAGATAAAATAGCTGTTTTCAGCTTGCAAAAACATACAAAATGCTGTTTTCATGAATATAAAATATCATTTTCATGTTTCTGTCCTGTATAATGACTCATGTTGGTGAAATCAATATAAAATTGCTGTTTTAAGTATGCTAAAGCAAACAAAACGCGTTTCCAAGTTTTTAAACTGTCATATTCATGTATATGTAGTGTGTAATGTTTTATGTTTGCAAAATCAAGATAAAATAGCTGTTTTCAGCTTGCAAAAACATACAAAATGCTGTTTTAAAGTATATAAACTGTCATATTCATGTTTCTGTCGTGTATAATGGGCTAACGTTTGTGAAATCAAGAGAAAATTGCTGTTTTAAGCTTGCAAGAACATATAAAACGCTCTTTTCAAGTATTTAAACTGTCATATTCATGCTTCTGTCGTGTATAATGGCTAATGTTGGTGAATTCAAGATAAAATTGCTGTTTTACGCATGCAAAAGCATACAAAACGCTGTTTTCAAGTATTTAAACTGTCATATTTATGTATGTGTCGTGTGTAATGGCTTATGTTTGCAAAATGAAGATAAAATAGCTGTTTTCAGTTTGCAAAAACATACAAAATGCTGTTTTAAAGTAGTTTAACTGTCATATTCATGTTTCTGTCGTGTATAATGGCTAATGTTAGTGAAATCAAAAGGAAATTGCTGTTTTAAGCTTGCAAGAACATATAAAACGCTGTTTTCAAGTATTTAAACTGTCATATTCATGTTTCTGTCGTTTATAATGGCTAATGTTGGTGAAATCAAGATAAAATTGCTGTTTTAAGCATGCAAAAGCATACAAACGCCGTTTAAAGTATTTAAACTGTCATATTCATGTATATGTCGTGTGTAATGGCTAATGTTTGCAAAATCAAGATAAAATTGCTGTTTTAAGCATGCAAAAGCATAAATAACGCCGTTTTCAAGTATATAAACTGTCATATTCATGTTTCTGTCGTGTATAATGGCTAATGTTAGTGAAATCAAGATAAAATTGCAGTTTTAAGCATGCAAAAGCATACAAAACGCCGTGTTCAAGTATTTAAACTGTCATATTCATGTATATTTTGTGTGTAATGGCTTATGTTTGCAAAATTAAGATAAAATAGCTGTTTTCAGCTTGCAAAAACTTACAAAATGCTGTTTTCAAGTATTTAAACTGTCATATTCATGTTTCTGTCTTTTATAATGGCTAATGTTGGTGAAATCAAGATAAAATTGCTGTTTTAAGCATGCAAAAGCATACAAAACGTCGTTTTTAAGTATTTAAACTGTCATATTTATGTATATGTCGTGTTAAATGGCTTATGTTTGCAAAATTAAGATAAAATAGCTGTTTTCAGCTTGCAAAAACATATAAAATGCTGTTTTCAAGTATTTAAACTCTCATTTTCATGTTTCTGTCGTTAAAATGGCTAATGTTGGTGAAATCAAGATAAAATTGCTGTTTTAAGCATGCAAAAGCATACAAAACGCCGTTTTCAAGTATTTAAACTGTCATATTCATGTATATGTCGTGTGTTATGGCTTATGTTTGCAAAATGAAGATAAAATAGTTGTTTTCAGCTTGCAAAAACATACATAATGCTGTTTTCAAGTATTTAAACTGTCATAATCAAGTTTCTGTCATGTATAATGGCTAATGTTGGTGAAATCAAGATAAAATTGCTGTTTTAAGCATGTAAAAGCATACAAAACGCCGTTTTCAAGTATTTAAACTGTCATATTCATGTATATGTCGTTTGTAATGGCTTATTTTTGCAAAATCAAGATAAAATAGTTGTTTTAGCTTGCAAAAAAATACAAAATGCTGTTTTCAAGTATGTAAATTGTCATATTAATGTTTCTGTCATGTATAATGACTAGTGTTGGTGAAATCAAGATAAAATTGCTGTTTTAAGCATGCAAAAGCATACAAACGCCGTTTTCAAGTATTTAAACTGTCATATTCATGTATATGTAGTGTGTAATGGTTTATGATTGCAAAATCAAGATAAAATAGCTGTTTTCAGCTTGCAAAAATATACAAAATGCTGTTTCCTAGTATATAAACTGTCATATTAATGTTTCTGTCCTGTATAATGGCTAATATTGGTGAAATCAAGATCAAATTGCTGTTTTAAGCATGCAAAAGCATACAAAACGCCGTTTTCAAGTATTTAAATTGTCATATTCATGTTTCTGAAGTGTATAATGGCTAATGTTGGTGAAATCAAGATAAAATGATTGTTTTAAGCATACAAAAGCATAAAAAACTCCGTTTTTAAGTATATAAACTGTCATATTCATGTATATGTCCTGTGTAATGGCTTATGTTTACAAAATTAAGATAAAAAAGCTGTTTTCAGCTTGCAAAAACATACAAAATGCTGTTTTCATGTATTTAAACTGTCATTTTTATGTTTCTGTCTTGTATAATGGCTAATGTTGGTGAAATCAAGATAAAATTGCTGTTTTAAGCATGCAAAAGCATACAAAACGCCTTTTTAAATATTTAAACTGTCATATTCATGTATATGTCGTGTGTAATGGTTTATGTGTGCAAAATCAAGATAAAATAGCTGTTTTCAGCTTGCAAAAACATACAAAATGCTGTTTTAAAGTATTTGAACTGTCATATTCATGTTTCTGTCATGTCTAATGGCTAATGTTAGTGAAATCAAGAGAAAATTGCTGTTTTAAGCTTGGAAGAACATATAACACGCTGTTTTCAAGTATTTATACTGTCATATTCATGCTTCTTTCGTGTATAATGGCTAATGTTGGTGAATTCAAGATAAAATTGCTGTTTTAA
>CAWWDY010000627.1:0-28610 GCA_963942605.1 Poecilus cupreus | reverse complement strand
AACTATTCAAACTGATAAATTCAGGTTTCTTTCGTTCGAAACGGTGGATTTTTGTGAAATCACGATAAAACTGCTGTTTTAAACTTGCAAAAACATAGAAAAACGCTGTTTTGAACTATTCAAACTGATAAATTCATGTTTCTTTCGTGTGAAACGGCGATTTATGAGAAATGACGATAAAATTGCTGTTTTAAACTTGCAAAAACATAGAAAAACGCTGTTTTTAACTATTCAAACTGATAAATTCAGGTTTCTTTCGTGTGAAACGGCGATTTATGAGAAATGACGATAAAATTGCAGTTTTAAACTTGCAAAAACATAGAAAAACGCTGTTTTCAACTATTCAAACTGACAAATTCATGTTTCTTTCGTGTGAAACGGCGATTTATGAGAAATGACGATAAAAATTGCTGTTTTAAACTTGCAAAAACATAGAAAAACGCTGTTTTCAACTATTCAAACTGACAAATTCATGTTTCTTTCGTGTGAAACGGCGATTTATGAGAAATGACGATAAAATTGCTGTTTTAAACATGAAAGAACATAGAAAAACGCTGTTTTGAACTATTCAAACTGACAAATTCATGTTTCTTTCGTGTGAAACGGCGATTTATGAGAAATGACGATAAAATTGCTGTTTTAAACTTGCAAAAACATAGAAAAACGCTGTTTTGAACTATTCAAACTGACAAATTCATGTTTCTTTCGTGTGAAACGGCGATTTATGAGAAATGACGATAAAATTGCTGTTTTAAACTTGCAAAAACATAGAAAAACGCTGTTTTAACTTATCAAACTGATAAATTCATGTTTCTTTCGCGTGAAACGGCGATTTATGAGAAATGACGATAAAATTGCTGTTTTTAACTTGCAAAAACATAGAAAAACGCTGTTTTGAACTATTCAAACTGACAAATTCATGTTTCTTTCGTGTGAAACGGCGATTTATGAGAAATGACGATAAAATTGCTGTTTTAAAATTGCAAAAACATAAAAAAACGCTGTTTTCAACTATTCAAACTGACAAATTCATGTTTCTTTCGTGTGAAACGGCGATTTATGAGAAATGACGATAAAATTGCTGTTTTAAACATGAAAAAACATAGAAAAACGCTGTTTTGAACTATTCAAACTGACAAATTCATGTTTCTTTCGTGTGAAACGGCGATTTATGAGAAATGACGATAAAATTGCTGTTTTAAACTTGCAAAAACATAGAAAAACGCTGTTTTTAACTATTCAAACTGATAAATTCAGGTTTCTTTCGTTCGAAACGGTGGATTTTTGTGAAATCACGATAAAACTGCTGTTTTAAACTTGCAAAAACATAGAAAAACGCTGTTTTGAACTATTCAAACTGATAAATTCAGGTTTCTTTCGTGTGAAACGGCGATTTATGAGAAATGACGATAAAATTGCTGTTTTAAACTTGCAAAAACATAGAAAAACGCTGTTTTTAACTATTCAAACTGACAAATTCATGTTTCTTTCGTGTGAAACGGCGTTTTATGAGAAATGACGATAAAATTGCTGTTTTAAACTTGCAAAAACATAGAAAAACGCTGTTTTGAACTATTCAAACTGACAAATTCATGTTTCTTTCGTGTGAAACGGAGATTTATGAGAAATGACGATAAAATTGCTGTTTTAAACTTGCAAAAATATAGAAAAACGCTGTTTTAAACTATTCAAACTGACAAATTCATGTTTCTTTCGTGTGAAACGGCGATTTATGAGAAATGACGATAAAATTGCTGTTTTAAACATGAAAAAACATAGAAAAACGCTGTTTTGAACTATTCAAACTGACAAATTCATGTTTCTTTCGTGTGAAACGGCGATTTATGAGAAATGACGATAAAATTGCTGTTTTAAACTTGTAAAAACATGGAAAAACGCTGTTTTGAACTATTCAAACTGACAAATTCATGTTTCTTTTGTGTGAAACGGCGATTTATGAGAAATGACGATAAAATTGTTGTTTTAAACTTGCAAAAACATAGAAAAACTCTGTTTTTAACTATTCAAACTAATAAATTCAGGTTTCTTTCGTGTGAAACGGCGATTTATGATAAATGACGATAAAATTGCTGTTTTAAACTTGCAAAAACATAGAAAAACGCTGTTTTTAACTATTCAAACTAATAAATTCAGGTTTCTTTCGTGTGAAACGGCGATTTATGAGAAATGACGATAAAATTGCTGTTTTAAACTTGCAAAAACATAGAAAAACGCTGTTTTCAACTATTCAAACTGACAAATTCATGCTTCTTTCGTGTGAAACGGCGATTTATGAGAAATGACGATAAAATTGCTGTTTTAAACTTGCAAAAACATAGAAAAACGCTGTTTTCAACTATTCAAACTGACAAATTCATGTTTCTTTCGTGTGAAACGGCGATTTATGAGAAATGACGATAAAATTGCTGTTTTAAACTTGTAAAAACATGGAAAAACGCTGTTTTGAACTATTAAAACTGACAAATTCATGTTTCTTTCGTGTGAAACGGCGATTTATGAGAAATGACGATAAAATTGCTGTTTTAAACTTGCAAAAACTTAGAAAAACGCTGTTTTTAACTATTCAAACTGATAAATTCAGGTTTCTTTCGTTCGAGACGGTGGATTTTTGTGAAATCACGATAAAACTGTTGTTTTAAACTTGCAAAAACATAGAAAAACGCTGTTTGAACTGTTCAAACTGATAAATTTATGTTTCTTTCGTGTGAAACGGCGATTTATGAGAAATGACGATAAAATTGCTGTTTTAAACTTGCAAAAACATAGAAAACGCTGTTTTTAACTATTCAAACTGATAAATTCAGGTTTCTTTCGTGTGAAACGGCGATTTATGAGAAATGACGATAAAATTGCTGTTTTAAACTTGCAAAAACATAGAAAAACGCTGTTTTTAACTATTCAAACTGACAAATTCATGTTTCTTTCGTGTGAAACGGCGTTTTATGAGAAATGACGATAAAATTGATGTTTTTAACTTGCAAAAACATAGAAAAACGCTGTTTTGAACTATTCAAACTGACAAATTCATGTTTCTTTCGTGTGAAACGGCGATTTATGAGAAATGACGATAAAATTGCTGTTTTAAACTTGAAAAAACATAGAAAAACGCTGTTTTCAACTATTCAAACTGACAAATTCATGTTTCTTTCGTGTGAAACGGCGATTTATGAGAAATGACGATAAAATTGCTGTTTTAAACATGAAAAAAACATAGAAAAACGCTGTTTTGAACTATTCAAACTGACAAATTCATGTTTCTTTTGTGTGAAACGGCGATTTATGAGAAATGACGATAAAATTGCTGTTTTAAACTTGCAAAAACATAGAAAAAACGCTGTTTTTAACTATTCAAACTGATAAATTCAGTTTTTCTTTCGTGTGAAACGGCGATTTATGAGAAATGACGATAAAATTGCAGTTTTAAACTTGCAAAAACATAGAAAAACGCTGTTTTCAACTATTCAAACTGACAAATTCATGTTTCTTTCGTGTGAAACGGCGATTTATGAGAAATGACGATAAAATTGCTGTTTTAAACTTGCAAAAACATAGAAAAACGCTGTTTTCAACTATTCAAACTGACAAATTCATGTTTCTTTCGTGTGAAACGGCGATTTATGAGAAATGACGATAAAATTGCTGTTTTAAACATGAAAAAACATAGAAAAACGCTGTTTTGAACTATTCAAACTGACAAATTCATGTTTCTTTCGTGTGAAACGGCGATTTATGAGAAATGACGATAAAATTGCTGTTTTAAACTTGCAAAAACATAGAAAAACGCTGTTTTGAACTATTCAAACTGATAAATTCATGTTTTTTTCGTGTGAAACGGCGATTTATGAGAAATGACGATAAAATTGCTGTTTTAAACTTGCAAAAACATAGAAAAACGCTGTTTTTAACTTATCAAACTGATAAATTCATGTTTCTTTCGTGTGAAACGGCGTTTTATGAGAAATGACGATAAAATTGATGTTTTTAACTTGCAAAAACATAGAAAAACGCTGTTTTGAACTATTCAAACTGACAAATTCATGTTTCTTTCGTGTGAAACGGCGATTTATGAGAAATGACGATAAAATTGCTGTTTTAAACTTGAAAAAACATAGAAAAACGCTGTTTTCAACTATTCTAACTGACAAATTCATGTTTCTTTCGTGTGAAACGGCGATTTATGAGAAATGACGATAAAATTGCTGTTGTAAACATGAAAAAACATACAAAAACGCTGTTTTGAACGATTCAAACTGACAAATTCATGTTTCTTTCGTGTGAAACGGCGTTTTATGAGAAATGACGATAAAATTGCTGTTTTAAACTTGCAAAAACATAGAAAAACGCTGTTTTGAACTATTCAAACTGACAAATTCATGTTTCTTTCGTGTGAAATGGCGATTTATGAGAAATGACGATAAAATTGCTGTTTTTAACTTGCAAAAACATAGAAAAACGCTGTTTTTAACTATTCAAACTGATAAATTCAGGTTTCTTTCGTTCGAAACGGTGGATTTTTGTGAAATCACGATAAAACTGCTGTTTTAAACTTGCAAAAACATTGAAAAACGCTGTTTTGAACTATTCAAACTGATAAATTCAGGTTTCTTTCGTTCGAAATGGTGGATTTTTGTGAAATCACGATAAAACTGCTGTTTTAAACTTGCAAAAACATAGAAAAACGCTGGTTTGAACTATTCAAACTGATAAATTCATGTTTCTTTCGCGTGAAACGGCGATTTATGAGAAATGACGATAAAATTGCTGTTTTTAACTTGCAAAAACATAGAAAAACGCTGTTTTGAACTATTCAAACTGACAAATTCATGTTTCTTTCGTGTGAAACGGCGATTTATGAGAAATGACGATAAAATTGCTGTTTTAAACTTGCAAAAACATAGAAAAACGCTGTTTTGAACTATTCAAACTGATAAATTCAGGTTTCTTTCGTGTGAAACGGCGATTTATGAGAAATGACGATAAAATTGCTGTTTTAAACTTGCAAAAACATAGAAAAACGCTGTTTTTAACTATTCAAACTGACAAATTCATGTTTCTTTCGTGTGAAACAGCGTTTTATGAGAAATGACGATAAAATTGCTGTTTTAAACTTGCAAAAACATAGAAAAACGCTGTTTTGAACTATTCAAACTGACAAATTCATGTTTCTTTCGTGTGAAACGGCGATTTATGAGAAATGACGATAAAATTGCTGTTTTAAACTTGCAAAAACATAGAAAAACGCTGTTTTGAACTTTTCAAACTGACAAATTCATGTTTCTTTCGTGTGAAACGGCGATTTATGAGAAATGACGATAAAATTGCTGTTTTAAACTTGCAAAAACATAGAAAAACGCTGTTTTTAACTATTCAAACTGATAAATTCATGTTTCTTTCGTGTGAAACGGCGTTTTATGAGAAATGACGATAAAATTGATGTTTTTAACTTGCAAAAACATAGAAAAACGCTGTTTTGAACTATTCAAACTGACAAATTCATGTTTCTTTCGTGTGAAACGGCGATTTATGAGAAATGACGATAAAATTGCTGTTTTAAACTTGAAAAAACATAGAAAAACGCTGTTTTCAACTATTCTAACTGACAAATTCATGTTTCTTTCGTGTGAAACGGCGATTTATGAGAAATGACGATAAAATTGCTGTTGTAAACATGAAAAAACATACAAAAACGCTGTTTTGAACGATTCAAACTGACAAATTCATGTTTCTTTCGTGTGAAACGGCGTTTTATGAGAAATGACGATAAAATTGCTGTTTTAAACTTGCAAAAACATAGAAAAACGCTGTTTTGAACTATTCAAACTGACAAATTCATGTTTCTTTCGTGTGAAATGGCGATTTATGAGAAATGACGATAAAATTGCTGTTTTTAACTTGCAAAAACATAGAAAAACGCTGTTTTTAACTATTCAAACTGATAAATTCAGGTTTCTTTCGTTCGAAACGGTGGATTTTTGTGAAATCACGATAAAACTGCTGTTTTAAACTTGCAAAAACATTGAAAAACGCTGTTTTGAACTATTCAAACTGATAAATTCAGGTTTCTTTCGTTCGAAATGGTGGATTTTTGTGAAATCACGATAAAACTGCTGTTTTAAACTTGCAAAAACATAGAAAAACGCTGTTTTGAACTATTCAAACTGATAAATTCATGTTTCTTTCGTGTGAAACGGCGATTTATGAGAAATGACGATAAAATTGCTGTTTTAAACTTGCAAAAACATAGAAAAACGCTGTTTTTAACTATTCAAACTGATAAATTCAGGTTTCTTTCGTGTGAAACGGCGATTTATGAGAAATGACGATAAAATTGCAGTTTTAAACGTGCAAAAACATAGAAAAACGCTGTTTTCAACTATTCAAACTGACAAATTCATGTTTCTTTCGTGTGAAACGGCGATTTATGAGAAATGACGATAAAATTGCTGTTTTAAACTTGCAAAAACATAGAAAAACGCTGTTTTCAACTATTCAAACTGACAAATTCATGTTTCTTTCGTGTGAAACGGCGATTTATGAGAAATGACGATAAAATTGCTGTTTTAAACATGAAAAAACATAGAAAAACGCTGTTTTGAACTATTCAAACTGACAAATTCATGTTTCTTTCGTGTGAAACGGCGATTTATGAGAAATGACGATAAAATTGCTGTTTTAAACTTGCAAAAACATAGAAAAACGCTGTTTTTAACTATTCAAACTGATAAATTCAGGTTTCTTTCGTTCGAAACGGTGGATTTTTGTGAAATCACGATAAAACTGCTGTTTTAAACTTGCAAAAACATAGAAAAACGCTGTTTTCAACTATTCAAACTGACAAATTCATGTTTCTTTCGTGTGAAACGGCGATTTATGAGAAATGACGATAAAATTGCTGTTTTAAACATGAAAAAACATAGAAAAACGCTGTTTTGAACTATTCAAACTGACAAATTCATGTTTCTTTCGTGTGAAACGGCGATTTATGAGAAATGACGATAAAATTGCTGTTTTAAACTTGCAAAAACATAGAAAAACGCTGTTTTTAACTATTCAAACTGATAAATTCATGTTTCTTTCGCGTGAAACGGCGATTTATGAGAAATGACGATAAAATTGCTGTTTTTAACTTGCAAAAACATAGAAAAACGCTGTTTTTAACTATTCAAACTGATAAATTCAGGTTTCTTTCGTTCGAAACGGTGGATTTTTGTGAAATCACGATAAAACTGCTGTTTTAAACTTGCAAAAACATTGAAAAACGCTGTTTTGAACTATTCAAACTGATAAATTCAGGTTTCTTTCGTTCGAAATGGTGGATTTTTGTGAAATCACGATAAAACTGCTGTTTTAAACTTGCAAAAACATAGAAAAACGCTGTTTTGAACTATTCAAACTGATAAATTCATGTTTCTTTCGTGTGAAACGGCGATTTATGAGAAATGACGATAAAATTGCTGTTTTAAACTTGCAAAAACATAGAAAAACGCTGTTTTTAACTATTCAAACTGATAAATTCAGGTTTCTTTCGTGTGAAACGGCGATTTATGAGAAATGACGATAAAATTGCAGTTTTAAACTTGCAAAAACATAGAAAAACGCTGTTTTCAACTATTCAAACTGACAAATTCATGTTTCTTTCGTGTGAAACGGCGATTTATGAGAAATGACGATAAAATTGCTGTTTTAAACTTGCAAAAACATAGAAAAACGCTGTTTTCAACTATTCAAACTGACAAATTCATGTTTCTTTCGTGTGAAACGGCGATTTATGAGAAATGACGATAAAATTGCTGTTTTAAACATGAAAAAACATAGAAAAACGCTGTTTTGAACTATTCAAACTGACAAATTCATGTTTCTTTCGTGTGAAACGGCGATTTATGAGAAATGACGATAAAATTGCTGTTTTAAACTTGCAAAAACATAGAAAAACGCTGTTTTGAACTATTCAAACTGACAAATTCATGTTTCTTTCGTGTGAAACGGCGATTTATGAGAAATGACGATAAAATTGCTGTTTTAAACTTGCAAAAACATAGAAAAACGCTGTTTTTAACTTATCAAACTGATAAATTCATGTTTCTTTCGCGTGAAACGGCGATTTATGAGAAATGACGATAAAATTGCGCTTTTAAACTTGCAAAAACATAGAAAAACGCTGTTTTGAACTATTCAAACTGACAAATTCATGTTTCTTTCGTGTGAAACGGCGATTTATGAGAAATGACGATAAAATTGCTGTTTTAAACTTGCAAAAACATAGAAAAACGCTGTTTTTAACTTATCAAACTGATAAATTCATGTTTCTTTCGCGTGAAACGGCGATTTATGAGAAATGACGATAAAATTGCTGTTTTTAACTTGCAAAAACATAGAAAAACGCTGTTTTGAACTATTCAAACTGACAAATTCATGTTTCTTTCGTGTGAAACGGCGATTTATGAGAAATGACGATAAAATTGCTGTTTTAAACTTGCAAAAACATAGAAAAACGCTGTTTTTAACTTATCAAACTGATAAATTCATGTTTCTTTCGCGTGAAACGGCGATTTATGAGAAATGACGATAAAATTGCGCTTTTAAACTTGCAAAAACATAGAAAAACGCTGTTTTGAACTATTCAAACTGACAAATTCATGTTTCTTTCGTGTGAAACGGCGATTTATGAGAAATGACGATAAAATTGCTGTTTTAAACTTGCAAAAACATAGAAAAACGCTGTTTTTAACTTATCAAACTGATAAATTCATGTTTCTTTCGCGTAAAACGGCGATTTATGAGAAATGACGATAAAATTGCTGTTTTTAACTTGCAAAAACATAGAAAAACGCTGTTTTGAACTATTCAAACTGACAAATTCATGTTTCTTTCGTGTGAAACGGCGATTTATGAGAAATGACGATAAAATTGCTGTTTTAAACTTGCAAAAACATAAAAAAACGCTGTTTTCAACTATTCAAACTGACAAATTCATGTTTCTTTCGTGTGAAACGGCGATTTATGAGAAATGACGATAAAATTGCTGTTTTAAACATGAAAAAACATAGAAAACGCTGTTTTGAACTATTCAAACTGACAAATTCATGTTTCTTTCGTGTGAAACGGCGATTTATGAGAAATGACGATAAAATTGCTGTTTTAAACTTGCAAAAACATAGAAAAACGCTGTTTTGAACTATTCAAACTGATAAATTCAGGTTTCTTTCGTGTGAAACGGCGATTTATGAGAAATGACGATAAAATTGCTGTTTTAAACTTGCAAAAACATAGAAAAACGCTGTTTTTAACTATTCAAACTGACAAATTCATGTTTCTTTCGTGTGAAACAGCGTTTTATGAGAAATGACGATAAAATTGCTGTTTTAAACTTGCAAAAACATAGAAAAACGCTGTTTTGAACTATTCAAACTGACAAATTCATGTTTCTTTCGTGTGAAACGGCGATTTATGAGAAATGACGATAAAATTGCTGTTTTAAACTTGCAAAAACATAGAAAAACGCTGTTTTGAACTTTTCAAACTGACAAATTCATGTTTCTTTCGTGTGAAACGGCGATTTATGAGAAATGACGATAAAATTGCTGTTTTAAACTTGCAAAAACATAGAAAAACGCTGTTTTTAACTATTCAAACTGATAAATTCATGTTTCTTTCGTGTGAAACGGCGTTTTATGAGAAATGACGATAAAATTGATGTTTTTAACTTGCAAAAACATAGAAAAACGCTGTTTTGAACTATTCAAACTGACAAATTCATGTTTCTTTCGTGTGAAACGGCGATTTATGAGAAATGACGATAAAATTGCTGTTTTAAACTTGAAAAAACATAGAAAAACGCTGTTTTCAACTATTCTAACTGACAAATTCATGTTTCTTTCGTGTGAAACGGCGATTTATGAGAAATGACGATAAAATTGCTGTTGTAAACATGAAAAAACATACAAAAACGCTGTTTTGAACGATTCAAACTGACAAATTCATGTTTCTTTCGTGTGAAACGGCGTTTTATGAGAAATGACGATAAAATTGCTGTTTTAAACTTGCAAAAACATAGAAAAACGCTGTTTTGAACTATTCAAACTGACAAATTCATGTTTCTTTCGTGTGAAATGGCGATTTATGAGAAATGACGATAAAATTGCTGTTTTTAACTTGCAAAAACATAGAAAAACGCTGTTTTTAACTATTCAAACTGATAAATTCAGGTTTCTTTCGTTCGAAACGGTGGATTTTTGTGAAATCACGATAAAACTGCTGTTTTAAACTTGCAAAAACATTGAAAAACGCTGTTTTGAACTATTCAAACTGATAAATTCAGGTTTCTTTCGTTCGAAATGGTGGATTTTTGTGAAATCACGATAAAACTGCTGTTTTAAACTTGCAAAAACATAGAAAAACGCTGTTTTGAACTATTCAAACTGATAAATTCATGTTTCTTTCGTGTGAAACGGCGATTTATGAGAAATGACGATAAAATTGCTGTTTTAAACTTGCAAAAACATAGAAAAACGCTGTTTTTAACTATTCAAACTGATAAATTCAGGTTTCTTTCGTGTGAAACGGCGATTTATGAGAAATGACGATAAAATTGCAGTTTTAAACGTGCAAAAACATAGAAAAACGCTGTTTTCAACTATTCAAACTGACAAATTCATGTTTCTTTCGTGTGAAACGGCGATTTATGAGAAATGACGATAAAATTGCTGTTTTAAACTTGCAAAAACATAGAAAAACGCTGTTTTCAACTATTCAAACTGACAAATTCATGTTTCTTTCGTGTGAAACGGCGATTTATGAGAAATGACGATAAAATTGCTGTTTTAAACATGAAAAAACATAGAAAAACGCTGTTTTGAACTATTCAAACTGACAAATTCATGTTTCTTTCGTGTGAAACGGCGATTTATGAGAAATGACGATAAAATTGCTGTTTTAAACTTGCAAAAACATAGAAAAACGCTGTTTTTAACTATTCAAACTGATAAATTCAGGTTTCTTTCGTTCGAAACGGTGGATTTTTGTGAAATCACGATAAAACTGCTGTTTTAAACTTGCAAAAACATAGAAAAACGCTGTTTTCAACTATTCAAACTGACAAATTCATGTTTCTTTCGTGTGAAACGGCGATTTATGAGAAATGACGATAAAATTGCTGTTTTAAACATGAAAAAACATAGAAAAACGCTGTTTTGAACTATTCAAACTGACAAATTCATGTTTCTTTCGTGTGAAACGGCGATTTATGAGAAATGACGATAAAATTGCTGTTTTAAACTTGCAAAAACATAGAAAAACGCTGTTTTTAACTATTCAAACTGATAAATTCATGTTTCTTTCGCGTGAAACGGCGATTTATGAGAAATGACGATAAAATTGCTGTTTTTAACTTGCAAAAACATAGAAAAACGCTGTTTTTAACTATTCAAACTGATAAATTCAGGTTTCTTTCGTTCGAAACGGTGGATTTTTGTGAAATCACGATAAAACTGCTGTTTTAAACTTGCAGAAACATTGAAAAACGCTGTTTTGAACTATTCAAACTGATAAATTCAGGTTTCTTTCGTTCGAAATGGTGGATTTTTGTGAAATCACGATAAAACTGCTGTTTTAAACTTGCAAAAACATAGAAAAACGCTGTTTTGAACTATTCAAACTGATAAATTCATGTTTCTTTCGTGTGAAACGGCGATTTATGAGAAATGACGATAAAATTGCTGTTTTAAACTTGCAAAAACATAGAAAAACGCTGTTTTTAACTATTCAAACTGATAAATTCAGGTTTCTTTCGTGTGAAACGGCGATTTATAGAAATGACGATAAAATTGCAGTTTTAAACTTGCAAAAACATAGAAAAACGCTGTTTTCAACTATTCAAACTGACAAATTCATGTTTCTTTCGTGTGAAACGGCGATTTATGAGAAATGACGATAAAATTGCTGTTTTAAACTTGCAAAAACATAGAAAAACGCTGTTTTCAACTATTCAAACTGACAAATTCATGTTTCTTTCGTGTGAAACGGCGATTTATGAGAAATGACGATAAAATTGCTGTTTTAAACATGAAAAAACATAGAAAAACGCTGTTTTGAACTATTCAAACTGACAAATTCATGTTTCTTTCGTGTGAAACGGCGATTTATGAGAAATGACGATAAAATTGCTGTTTTAAACTTGCAAAAACATAGAAAAACGCTGTTTTGAACTATTCAAACTGACAAATTCATGTTTCTTTCGTGTGAAACGGCGATTTATGAGAAATGACGATAAAATTGCTGTTTTAAACTTGCAAAAACATAGAAAAACGCTGTTTTTAACTTATCAAACTGATAAATTCATGTTTCTTTCGCGTGAAACGGCGATTTATGAGAAATGACGATAAAATTGCGCTTTTAAACTTGCAAAAACATAGAAAAACGCTGTTTTGAACTATTCAAACTGACAAATTCATGTTTCTTTCGTGTGAAACGGCGATTTATGAGAAATGACGATAAAATTGCTGTTTTAAACTTGCAAAAACATAGAAAAACGCTGTTTTTAACTTATCAAACTGATAAATTCATGTTTCTTTCGCGTGAAACGGCGATTTATGAGAAATGACGATAAAATTGCTGTTTTTAACTTGCAAAAACATAGAAAAACGCTGTTTTGAACTATTCAAACTGACAAATTCATGTTTCTTTCGTGTGAAACGGCGATTTATGAGAAATGACGATAAAATTGCTGTTTTAAACTTGCAAAAACATAGAAAAACGCTGTTTTTAACTTATCAAACTGATAAATTCATGTTTCTTTCGCGTGAAACGGCGATTTATGAGAAATGACGATAAAATTGCGCTTTTAAACTTGCAAAAACATAGAAAAACGCTGTTTTGAACTATTCAAACTGACAAATTCATGTTTCTTTCGTGTGAAACGGCGATTTATGAGAAATGACGATAAAATTGCTGTTTTAAACTTGCAAAAACATAGAAAAACGCTGTTTTTAACTTATCAAACTGATAAATTCATGTTTCTTTCGCGTAAAACGGCGATTTATGAGAAATGACGATAAAATTGCTGTTTTTAACTTGCAAAAACATAGAAAAACGCTGTTTTGAACTATTCAAACTGACAAATTCATGTTTCTTTCGTGTGAAACGGCGATTTATGAGAAATGACGATAAAATTGCTGTTTTAAACTTGCAAAAACATAAAAAAACGCTGTTTTCAACTATTCAAACTGACAAATTCATGTTTCTTTCGTGTGAAACGGCGATTTATGAGAAATGACGATAAAATTGCTGTTTTAAACATGAAAAAACATAGAAAACGCTGTTTTGAACTATTCAAACTGACAAATTCATGTTTCTTTCGTGTGAAACGGCGATTTATGAGAAATGACGATAAAATTGCTGTTTTAAACTTGCAAAAACATAGAAAAACGCTGTTTTTAACTATTCAAACTGATAAATTCAGGTTTCTTTCGTTCGAAACGGTGGATTTTTGTGAAATCACGATAAAACTGCTGTTTTAAACATGCAAAAACATAGAAAAACGCTGTTTTGAACTATTCAAACTGATAAATTCAGGTTTCTTTCGTGTGAAACGGCGATTTATGAGAAATGACGATAAAATTGCTGTTTTAAACTTGCAAAAACATAAAAAAACGCTGTTTTCAACTATTCAAACTGACAAATTCATGTTTCTTTCGTGTGAAACGGCGATTTATGAGAAATGACGATAAAATTGCTGTTTTAAACATGAAAAAACATAGAAAAACGCTGTTTTGAACTATTCAAACTGACAAATTCATGTTTCTTTCGTGTGAAACGGCGATTTATGAGAAATGACGATAAAATTGCTGTTTTAAACTTGCAAAAACATAGAAAAACGCTGTTTTGAACTATTCAAACTGATAAATTCAGGTTTCTTTCGTGTGAAACGGCGATTTATGAGAAATGACGATAAAATTGCTGTTTTAAACTTGCAAAAACATAGAAAAACGCTGTTTTTAACTATTCAAACTGACAAATTCATGTTTCTTTCGTGCGAAACGGCGTTTTATGAGAAATGACGATAAAATTGCTGTTTTAAACTTGCAAAAACATAGAAAAACGCTGTTTTGAACTATTCAAACTGACAAATTCATGTTTCTTTCGTGTGAAACGGCGATTTATGAGAAATGACGATAAAATTGCTGTTTTAAACTTGCAAAAACATAGAAAAACGCTGTTTTTAACTATTCAAACTGATAAATTCAGGTTTCTTTCGTGTGAAATTGCGATTTATGAGAAATGACGATAAAATTGCTGTTTTAAACTTGCAAAAACATAGAAAAACGCTGTTTTTAACTATTCAAACTGACAAATTCATGTTTCTTTCGTGTGAAACGGCGTTTTATGACAAATGACGATAAAATTGCTGTTTTAAACTTGCAAAAACATAGAAAAACGCTGTTTTGAACTATTCAAACTGACAAATTCATGTTTCTTTCGTGTGAAACGGCGATTTATGAGAAATGACGATAAAATTGCTGTTTTAAACTTGCAGAAACATAGAAAAACGCTGTTTTAAACTATTCAAACTGACAAATTCATGTTTCTTTCGTGTGAAACGGCGATTTATGAGAAATGACAATAAAATTGCTGTTTTAAACATGAAAAAACATAGAAAAACGCTGATTTGAACTATTCAAACTGACAAATTCATGTTTCTTTCGTGTGAAACGGCGATTTATGAGAAATGACGATAAAATTGCTGTTTTAAACTTGCAAAAACATAGAAAAACGCTGTTTTGAACTATTCAAACTGACAAATTCATGTTTCTTTCGTGTGAAACGGCGATTTATGAGAAATGACGATAAAATTGCTGTTTTAAACTTGCAAAAACATAGAAAAACGCTGTTTTTAACTATTCAAACTGATAAATTCATGTTTCTTACGTGTGAAACGGCGATTTATGAGAAATGACGATAAAATTGCTGTTTTAAACTTGCAAAAACATAGAAAAACGCTGTTTTTAACTATTCAAACTGATAAATTCAGGTTTCTTTCGTTCGAAACGGTGGATTTTTGTGAAATCACGATAAAACTGCTGTTTTAAACTTGCAAAAACATAGAAAAACGCTTTTTTGAACTATTCAAACTGATAAATTCATGTTTCTTTCGTGTGAAACGGCGATTTATGAGAAATGACGATAAAATTGCTGTTTTAAACTTGCAAAAACATAGAAAAACGCTGTTTTGAACTATTCAAACTGACAAATTCATGTTTCTTTCGTGTGAAACGGCGATTTATGAGAAATGACGATAAAATTGCTGTTTTAAACTTGCAAAAACATAGAAAAACGCTGTTTTTAACTATTCAAACTGATAAATTCAGGTTTCTTTCGTGTGAAACGGCGATTTATGAGAAATGACGATAAAATTGCTGTTTTAAACTTGCAAAAACATAGAAAAACGCTGTTTTTAACTATTCAAACTGACAAATTCATGTTTCTTTCGTGTGAAACGGCGTTTTATGACAAATGACGATAAAATTGCTGTTTTAAACTTGCAAAAACATAGAAAAACGCTGTTTTGAACTATTCAAACTGACAAATTCATGTTTCTTTCGTGTGAAACGGCGATTTATGAGAAATGACGATAAAATTGCTGTTTTAAACTTGCAAAAACATAGAAAAACGCTGTTTTAAACTATTCAAACTGACAAATTCATGTTTCTTTCGTGTGAAACGGCGATTTATGAGAAATGACGATAAAATTGCTGTTTTAAACATGAAAAAACATAGAAAAACGCTGTTTTGAACTATTCAAACTGACAAATTCATGTTTCTTTCGTGTGAAACGGCGATTTATGAGAAATGACGATAAAATTGCTGTTTTAAACTTGCAAAAACATAGAAAAACGCTGTTTTGAACTATTCAAACTGACAAATTCATGTTTCTTTCGTGTGAAACGGCGATTTATGAGAAATGACGATAAAATTGCTGTTTTAAACTTGCAAAAACATAGAAAAACGCTGTTTTTAACTATTCAAACTGATAAATTCATGTTTCTTACGTGTGAAACGGCGATTTATGAGAAATGACGATAAAATTGCTGTTTTAAACTTGCAAAAACATAGAAAAACGCTGTTTTTAACTATTCAAACTGATAAATTCAGGTTTCTTTCGTTCGAAACGGTGGATTTTTGTGAAATCACGATAAAACTGCTGTTTTAAACTTGCAAAAACATAGAAAAACGCTGTTTTGAACTATTCAAACTGATAAATTCATGTGTCTTTCGTGTGAAACGGCGATTTATGAGAAATGACGATAAAATTGCTGTTTTAAACTTGCAAAAACATAGAAAAACGCTGTTTTTAACTATTCAAACTGATAAATTCAGGTTTCTTTCGTGTGAAACGGCGATTTATGAGAAATGACGATAAAATTGCTGTTTTAAACTTGCAAAAACATAGAAAAACGCTGTTTTTAACTATACAAACTGACAAATTCATGTTTCTTTCGTGTGAAACGGCGTTTTATGAGAAATGACGATAAAATTGCTGTTTTAAACTTGCAAAAACATAGAAAAACGCTGTTTTCAACTATTCAAACTGACAAATTCATGTTTCTTTCGTGTGAAACGGCGATTTATGAGAAATGACGATAAAATTGCTGTTTTAAACTTGCAAAAACATAGAAAAACGCTGTTTTTAACTATTCAAACTGACAAATTCATGTATCTTTCGTGTGAAACGGCGTTTTATGAGAAATGACGATAAAATTGCTGTTTTAAACTTGCAAAAACATAGAAAAACGCTGTTTTGAACTATTCAAACTGACAAATTCATGTTTCTTTCGTGTGAAACGGCGATTTATGAGAAATGACGATAAAATTGCTGTTTTAAACTTGCAAAAACATAGAAAAAACGCTGTTTTTAACTATTCAAACTGATAAATTCATGTTTCTCTCGTGTGAAACGGCGATTTATGAGAAATGACGATAAAATTGCTGTTTTAAACTTGCAAAAACATAGAAAAACGCTGTTTTTAACTATTCAAACTGACAAATTCATGTTTCTTTCGTGTGAAACGGCGTTTTATGAGAAATGACGATAAAATTGCTGTTTTAAACTTGCAAAAACATAGAAAATCGCTGTTTTGACCTATTCAAACTGATAAATTCATGTTTCTTTCGTGTGAAACGGCGATTTATGAGAAATGACGATAAAATTGCTGTTTTAAACTTGCAAAAACATAGAAAAACGCTGTTTTCAACTATTCAAACTGACAAATTCATGTTTCTTTCGTGTGAAACGGCGATTTATGAGAAATGACGATAAAATTGCTGTTTTAAACATGAAAAAACATAGAAAAACGCTGTTTTGAACTATTCAAACTGACAAATTCATGTTTCTTTCGTGTGAAACGGCGATTTATGAGAAATGACGATAAAATTGCTGTTTTAAACTTGCAAAAACATAGAAAAACGCTGTTTTGAACTATTCAAACTGACAAATTCATGTTTCTTTCGTGTGAAACGGCGATTTATGAGAAATGACGATAAAATTGCTGTTTTAAACTTGCAAAAACATAGAAAAATGCTGTTTTTAACTATTCAAACTGATAAATTCATGTTTCTTTCGCGTGAAACGGCGATTTATGAGAAATGACGATAATATTGCTGTTTTTAACTTGCAAAAACATAGAAAAACGCTGTTTTGAACTATTCAAACTGACAAATTCATGTTTCTTTCGTGTGAAACGGCGATTTATGAGAAATGACGATAAAATTGCTGTTTTAAACTTGCAAAAACATAGAAAAACGCTGTTTTCAACTATTCAAACTGACAAATTCATGTTTCTTTCGTGTGAAACGGCGATTTATGAGAAATGACGATAAAATTGCTGTTTTAAACTTGCAAAAACATAGAAAAACGCTGTTTTTAACTATTCAAACTGACAAATTCATGTATCTTTCGTGTGAAACGGCGTTTTATGAGAAATGACGATAAAATTGCTGTTTTAAACTTGCAAAAACATAGAAAAACGCTGTTTTGAACTATTCAAACTGACAAATTCATGTTTCTTTCGTGTGAAACGGCGATTTATGAGAAATGACGATAAAATTGCTGTTTTAAACTTGCAAAAACATAGAAAAACGCTGTTTTTAACTATTCAAACTGATAAATTCATGTTTCTCTCGTGTGAAACGGCGATTTATGAGAAATGACGATAAAATTGCTGTTTTAAACTTGCAAAAACATAGAAAAACGCTGTTTTTAACTATTCAAACTGACAAATTCATGTTTCTTTCGTGTGAAACGGCGTTTTATGAGAAATGACGATAAAATTGCTGTTTTAAACTTGCAAAAACATAGAAAATCGCTGTTTTGACCTATTCAAACTGATAAATTCATGTTTCTTTCGTGTGAAACGGCGATTTATGAGAAATGACGATAAAATTGCTGTTTTAAACTTGCAAAAACATAGAAAAACGCTGTTTTCAACTATTCAAACTGACAAATTCATGTTTCTTTCGTGTGAAACGGCGATTTATGAGAAATGACGATAAAATTGCTGTTTTAAACATGAAAAAACATAGAAAAACGCTGTTTTGAACTATTCAAACTGACAAATTCATGTTTCTTTCGTGTGAAACGGCGATTTATGAGAAATGACGATAAAATTGCTGTTTTAAACTTGCAAAAACATAGAAAAACGCTGTTTTGAACTATTCAAACTGACAAATTCATGTTTCTTTCGTGTGAAACGGCGATTTATGAGAAATGACGATAAAATTGCTGTTTTAAACTTGCAAAAACATAGAAAAATGCTGTTTTTAACTATTCAAACTGATAAATTCATGTTTCTTTCGCGTGAAACGGCGATTTATGAGAAATGACGATAAAATTGCTGTTTTAAACTTGCAAAAACATAGAAAAACGCTGTTTTCAACTATTCAAACTGACAAATTCATGTTTCTTTCGTGTGAAACGGCGATTTATGAGAAATGACGATAAAATTGCTGTTTTAAACTTGCAAAAACATAGAAAAACGCTGTTTTCAACTATTCAAACTGACAAATTCATGTTTCTTTCGTGTGAAACGGCGATTTATGAGAAATGACGATAAAATTGCTGTTTTAAACTTGCAAAAACATAGAAAAACGCTGTTTTTAACTATTCAAACTGATAAATTCATGTTTCTTTCGTGTGAAACGGCGATTTATGAGAAATGACGATAAAATTGCTGTTTTAAACTTGCAAAAACATAGAAAAACGCTGTTTTTAACTATTCAAACTGATAAATTCAGGTTTCTTTCGTTCGAAACGGTGGATTTTTGTGAAATCACGATAAAACTGCTGTTTTAAACTTGCAAAAACATAGAAAAACGCTGTTTTGAACTATTCAAACTGATAAATTCATGTTTCTTTCGTGTGAAACGGCGATTTATGAGAAATGACGATAAAATTGCTGTTTTAAACTTGCAAAAACATAGAAAAACGCTGTTTTTAACTATTCAAACTGATAAATTCAGGTTTCTTTCGTTCGAAACAGTGGATTTTTGTGAAATCACAATAAAACTGCTGTTTTAAACTTGCAAAAACATAGAAAAACGCTGTTTTTAACTATTCAAACTGATAAATTCAGGTTTCTTTCGTGTGAAACGGCGATTTATGAGAAATGACGATAAAATTGCTGTTTTAAACTTGCAAAAACATAGAAAAACGCAGTTTTTAACTATTCAAACTGACAAATTCATGTTTCTTTCGTGTGAAACGGCGTTTTATGAGAAATAACGATAAAATTGCTGTTTTAAACTTGCAAAAACATAGAAAAACGCTGTTTTGAACTATTCAAACTGACAAATTCATGTTTCTTTCGTGTGAAACGGCGATTTATGAGAAATGACGATAAAATTGCTGTTTTAAACTTGCAAAAACATAGAAAAACGCTGTTTTCAACTATTCAAACTGACAAATTCATGTTTCTTTCGTGTGAAACGGCGATTTATGAGAAATGACGATAAAATTGCTGTTTTAAACATGAAAAAACATAGAAAAACGCTGTTTTGAACTATTCAAACTGACAAATTCATGTTTCTTTCGTGTGAAACGGCGATTTATGAGAAATGACGATAAAATTGCTGTTTTAAACTTGCAAAAACATGGAAAAACGCTGTTTTGAACTATTCAAACTGACAAATTCATGTTTCTTTCGTGTGAAACGGCGATTTATGAGAAATGACGATAAAATTGCTGTTTTAAACTTGCAAAAACATAGAAAAACGCTGTTTTTAACTATTCAAACTGATAAATTCATGTTTCTTTCGTGTGAAACGGCGTTTTATGAGAAATGACGATAAAATTGCTGTTTTAAACTTGCAAAAACATAGAAAAACGCTGTTTTGAACTATTCAAACTGACAAATTCATGTTTCTTTCGTGTGAAACGGCGATTTATGAGAAATGACGATAAAATTGCTGTTTTAAACTTGCAAAAACATAGAAAAACGCTGTTTTTAACTATTCAAACTGATAAATTCATGTTTCTTTCGTGTGAAACGGCGATTTATGAGAAATGACGATAAAATTGCTGTTTTAAACTTGCAAAAACATAGAAAAACGCTGTTTTTAACTATTCAAACTGATAAATTCAGGTTTCTTTCGTTCGAAACGGTGGATTTTTGTGAAATCACGATAAAACTGCTGTTTTAAACTTGCAAAAACATAGAAAAACGCTGTTTTGAACTATTCAAACTGATAAATTCATGTTTCTTTCGTGTGAAACGGCGATTTATGAGAAATGACGATAAAATTGCTGTTTTAAACTTGCAAAAACATAGAAAAACGCTGTTTTTAACTATTCAAACTGATAAATTCAGGTTTCTTTCGTTCGAAACAGTGGATTTTTGTGAAATCACGATAAAACTGCTGTTTTAAACTTGAAAAAACATAGAAAAACGCTGTTTTTAACTATTCAAACTGATAAATTCAGGTTTCTTTCGTGTGAAACGGCGATTTATGAGAAATGACGATAAAATTGCTGTTTTAAACTTGCAAAAACATAGAAAAACGCAGTTTTTAACTATTCAAACTGATAAATTCATGTTTCTTTCGTGTGAAACGGCGATTTATGAGAAATGACGATAAAATTGCTGTTTTAAACTTGCAAAAACATAGAAAAACGCTGTTTTGAACTATTCAAACTGACAAATTCATGTTTCTTTCGTGTGAAACGGCGATTTATGAGAAATGACGATAAAATTGCTGTTTTAAACTTGCAAAAACATAGAAAAACGCTGTTTTTAACTATTCAAACTGATAAATTCATGTTTCTTTCGTGTGAAACGGCGATTTATGAGAAATGACGATAAAATTGCTGTTTTAAACTTGCAAAAACATAGAAAAACGCTGTTTTTAACTATTCAAACTGATAAATTCAGGTTTCTTTCGTTCGAAACGGTGGATTTTTGTGAAATCACGATAAAACTGCTGTTTTAAACTTGCAAAAACATAGAAAAACGCTGTTTTGAACTATTCAAACTGATAAATTCATGTTTCTTTCGTGTGAAACGGCGATTTATGAGAAATGACGATAAAATTGCTGTTTTAAACTTGCAAAAACATAGAAAAACGCTGTTTTTAACTATTCAAACTGATAAATTCAGGTTT
The DNA here is from genome assembly GCA_963942605.1 of Poecilus cupreus. NCBI lineage: Eukaryota > Metazoa > Arthropoda > Insecta > Coleoptera > Carabidae > Poecilus > Poecilus cupreus. Next base: position 6,944 of record CAWWDY010000627.1, on the reverse strand, counting down.
CTTTCGTTCGAAACAGTGGATTTTTGTGAAATCACGATAAAACTGCTGTTTTAAACTTGAAAAAACATAGAAAAACGCTGTTTTTAACTATTCAAACTGATAAATTCAGGTTTCTTTCGTGTGAAACGGCGATTTATGAGAAATGACGATAAAATTGCTGTTTTAAACTTGCAAAAACATAGAAAAACGCAGTTTTTAACTATTCAAACTGACAAATTCATGTTTCTTTCGTGTGAAACGGCGTTTTATGAGAAATAACGATAAAATTGCTGTTTTAAACTTGCAAAAACATAGAAAAACGCTGTTTTGAACTATTCAAACTGACAAATTCATGTTTCTTTCGTGTGAAACGGCGATTTATGAGAAATGACGATAAAATTGCTGTTTTAAACTTGCAAAAACATAGAAAAACGCTGTTTTCAACTATTCAAACTGACAAATTCATGTTTCTTTCGTGTGAAACGGCGATTTATGAGAAATGACGATAAAATTGCTGTTTTAAACTTGCAAAAACATAGAAAAACGCTGTTTTCAACTATTCAAACTGACAAATTCATGTTTCTTTCGTGTGAAACGGCGATTTATGAGAAATGACGATAAAATTGCTGTTTTAAACATGAAAAAACATAGAAAAACGCTGTTTTGAACTATTCAAACTGACAAATTCATGTTTCTTTCGTGTGAAACGGCGATTTATGAGAAATGACGATAAAATTGCTGTTTTAAACTTGCAAAAACATAGAAAAACGCTGTTTTTAACTATTCAAACTGATAAATTCATGTTTCTTTCGTGTGAAACGGCGATTTATGAGAAATGACGATAAAATTGCTGTTTTAAACTTGCAAAAACATAGAAAAACGCTGTTTTTAACTATTCAAACTGATAAATTCAGGTTTCTTTCGTGTGAAACTGCGATTTATGAGAAATGACGATAAAATTGCTGTTTTAAACTTGCAAAAACATAGAAAAACGCTGTTTTTAACTATTCAAACTGACAAATTCATGTTTCTTTCGTGTGAAACGGCGTTTTATGACAAATGACGATAAAATTGCTGTTTTAAACTTGCAAAAACATAGAAAAACGCTGTTTTGAACTATTCAAACTGACAAATTCATGTTTCTTTCGTGTGAAACGGCGATTTATGAGAAATGACGATAAAATTGCTGTTTTAAACTTGCAGAAACATAGAAAAACGCTGTTTTAAACTATTCAAACTGACAAATTCATGTTTCTTTCGTGTGAAACGGCGATTTATGAGAAATGACAATAAAATTGCTGTTTTAAACATGAAAAAACATAGAAAAACGCTGATTTGAACTATTCAAACTGACAAATTCATGTTTCTTTCGTGTGAAACGGCGATTTATGAGAAATGACGATAAAATTGCTGTTTTAAACTTGCAAAAACATAGAAAAACGCTGTTTTGAACTATTCAAACTGACAAATTCATGTTTCTTTCGTGTGAAACGGCGATTTATGAGAAATGACGATAAAATTGCTGTTTTAAACTTGCAAAAACATAGAAAAACGCTGTTTTTAACTATTCAAACTGATAAATTCATGTTTCTTACGTGTGAAACGGCGATTTATGAGAAATGACGATAAAATTGCTGTTTTAAACTTGCAAAAACATAGAAAAACGCTGTTTTTAACTATTCAAACTGATAAATTCAGGTTTCTTTCGTTCGAAACGGTGGATTTTTGTGAAATCACGATAAAACTGCTGTTTTAAACTTGCAAAAACATAGAAAAACGCTGTTTTGAACTATTCAAACTGATAAATTCATGTTTCTTTCGTGTGAAACGGCGATTTATGAGAAATGACGATAAAATTGCTGTTTTAAACTTGCAAAAACATAGAAAAACGCTGTTTTGAACTATTCAAACTGACAAATTCATGTTTCTTTCGTGTGAAACGGCGATTTATGAGAAATGACGATAAAATTGCTGTTTTAAACTTGCAAAAACATAGAAAAACGCTGTTTTTAACTATTCAAACTGATAAATTCAGGTTTCTTTCGTGTGAAACGGCGATTTATGAGAAATGACGATAAAATTGCTGTTTTAAACTTGCAAAAACATAGAAAAACGCTGTTTTTAACTATTCAAACTGATAAATTCAGGTTTCTTTCGTGTGAAACTGCGATTTATGAGAAATGACGATAAAATTGCTGTTTTAAACTTGCAAAAACATAGAAAAACGCTGTTTTTAACTATTCAAACTGACAAATTCATGTTTCTTTCGTGTGAAACGGCGTTTTATGACAAATGACGATAAAATTGCTGTTTTAAACTTGCAAAAACATAGAAAAACGCTGTTTTGAACTATTCAAACTGACAAATTCATGTTTCTTTCGTGTGAAACGGCGATTTATGAGAAATGACGATAAAATTGCTGTTTTAAACTTGCAGAAACATAGAAAAACGCTGTTTTAAACTATTCAAACTGACAAATTCATGTTTCTTTCGTGTGAAACGGCGATTTATGAGAAATGACAATAAAATTGCTGTTTTAAACATGAAAAAACATAGAAAAACGCTGATTTGAACTATTCAAACTGACAAATTCATGTTTCTTTCGTGTGAAACGGCGATTTATGAGAAATGACGATAAAATTGCTGTTTTAAACTTGCAAAAACATAGAAAAACGCTGTTTTGAACTATTCAAACTGACAAATTCATGTTTCTTTCGTGTGAAACGGCGATTTATGAGAAATGACGATAAAATTGCTGTTTTAAACTTGCAAAAACATAGAAAAACGCTGTTTTTAACTATTCAAACTGATAAATTCATGTTTCTTACGTGTGAAACGGCGATTTATGAGAAATGACGATAAAATTGCTGTTTTAAACTTGCAAAAACATAGAAAAACGCTGTTTTTAACTATTCAAACTGATAAATTCAGGTTTCTTTCGTTCGAAACGGTGGATTTTTGTGAAATCACGATAAAACTGCTGTTTTAAACTTGCAAAAACATAGAAAAACGCAGTTTTTAACTATTCAAACTGATAAATTCAGGTTTCTTTCGTGTGAAACGGCGATTTATGAGAAATGACGATAAAATTGCTGTTTTAAACTTGCAAAAACATAGAAAAACGCTGTTTTGAACTATTCAAACTGACAAATTCATGTTTCTTTCGTGTGAAACGGCGATTTATGAGAAATGACGATAAAATTGCTGTTTTAAACTTGCAAAAACATAGAAAAACGCAGTTTTTAACTATTCAAACTGATAAATTCAGGTTTCTTTCGTGTGAAACGGCGATTTATGAGAAATGACGATAAAATTGCTGTTTTAAACTTGCAAAAACATAGAAAAACGCTGTTTTTAACTATTCAAACTGACAAATTCATGTTTCTTTCGTGTGAAACGGCGTTTTATGACAAATGACGATAAAATTGCTGTTTTAAACTTGCAAAAACATAGAAAAACGCTGTTTTGAACTATTCAAACTGACAAATTCATGTTTCTTTCGTGTGAAACGGCGATTTATGAGAAATGACGATAAAATTGCTGTTTTAAACTTGCAAAAACATAGAAAAACGCTGTTTTAAACTATTCAAACTGACAAATTCATGTTTCTTTCGTGTGAAACGGCGATTTATGAGAAATGACGATAAAATTGCTGTTTTAAACATGAAAAAACATAGAAAAACGCTGTTTTGAACTATTCAAACTGACAAATTCATGTTTCTTTCGTGTGAAACGGCGATTTATGAGAAATGACGATAAAATTGCTGTTTTAAACTTGCAAAAACATAGAAAAACGCTGTTTTGAACTATTCAAACTGACAAATTCATGTTTCTTTCGTGTGAAACGGCGATTTATGAGAAATGACGATAAAATTGCTGTTTTAAACTTGCAAAAACATAGAAAAACGCTGTTTTTAACTATTCAAACTGATAAATTCATGTTTCTTACGTGTGAAACGGCGATTTATGAGAAATGACGATAAAATTGCTGTTTTAAACTTGCAAAAACATAGAAAAACGCTGTTTTTAACTATTCAAACTGATAAATTCAGGTTTCTTTCGTTCGAAACGGTGGATTTTTGTGAAATCACGATAAAACTGCTGTTTTAAACTTGCAAAAACATAGAAAAACGCTGTTTTGAACTATTCAAACTGATAAATTCATGTGTCTTTCGTGTGAAACGGCGATTTATGAGAAATGACGATAAAATTGCTGTTTTAAACTTGCAAAAACATAGAAAAACGCTGTTTTTAACTATTCAAACTGATAAATTCAGGTTTCTTTCGTGTGAAACGGCGATTTATGAGAAATGACGATAAAATTGCTGTTTTAAACTTGCAAAAACATAGAAAAACGCTGTTTTTAACTATACAAACTGACAAATTCATGTTTCTTTCGTGTGAAACGGCGTTTTATGAGAAATGACGATAAAATTGCTGTTTTAAACTTGCAAAAACATAGAAAAACGCTGTTTTCAACTATTCAAACTGACAAATTCATGTTTCTTTCGTGTGAAACGGCGATTTATGAGAAATGACGATAAAATTGCTGTTTTAAACTTGCAAAAACATAGAAAAACGCTGTTTTTAACTATTCAAACTGACAAATTCATGTATCTTTCGTGTGAAACGGCGTTTTATGAGAAATGACGATAAAATTGCTGTTTTAAACTTGCAAAAACATAGAAAAACGCTGTTTTGAACTATTCAAACTGACAAATTCATGTTTCTTTCGTGTGAAACGGCGATTTATGAGAAATGACGATAAAATTGCTGTTTTAAACTTGCAAAAACATAGAAAAACGCTGTTTTTAACTATTCAAACTGATAAATTCATGTTTCTCTCGTGTGAAACGGCGATTTATGAGAAATGACGATAAAATTGCTGTTTTAAACTTGCAAAAACATAGAAAAACGCTGTTTTTAACTATTCAAACTGACAAATTCATGTTTCTTTCGTGTGAAACGGCGTTTTATGAGAAATGACGATAAAATTGCTGTTTTAAACTTGCAAAAACATAGAAAATCGCTGTTTTGACCTATTCAAACTGATAAATTCATGTTTCTTTCGTGTGAAACGGCGATTTATGAGAAATGACGATAAAATTGCTGTTTTAAACTTGCAAAAACATAGAAAAACGCTGTTTTCAACTATTCAAACTGATTCATGTTTCTTTCGTGTGAAACGGCGATTTATGAGAAATGACGATAAAATTGCTGTTTTAAACATGAAAAAACATAGAAAAACGCTGTTTTGAACTATTCAAACTGACAAATTCATGTTTCTTTCGTGTGAAACGGCGATTTATGAGAAATGACGATAAAATTGCTGTTTTAAACTTGCAAAAACATAGAAAAACGCTGTTTTGAACTATTCAAACTGACAAATTCATGTTTCTTTCGTGTGAAACGGCGATTTATGAGAAATGACGATAAAATTGCTGTTTTAAACTTGCAAAAACATAGAAAAACGCTGTTTTCAACTATTCAAACTGACAAATTCATGTTTCTTTCGTGTGAAACGGCGATTTATGAGAAATGACGATAAAATTGCTGTTTTAAACTTGCAAAAACATAGAAAAACGCTGTTTTTAACTATTCAAACTGACAAATTCATGTTTCTTTCGTGTGAAACGGCGATTTATGAGAAATGACGATAAAATTGCTGTTTTAAACTTGCAAAAACATAGAAAAACGCTGTTTTCAACTATTCAAACTGACAAATTCATGTTTCTTTCGTGTGAAACGGCGATTTATGAGAAATGACGATAAAATTGCTGTTTTAAACTTGCAAAAACATAGAAAAACGCTGTTTTTAACTATTCAAACTGATAAATTCATGTTTCTTTCGTGTGAAACGGCGATTTATGAGAAATGACGATAAAATTGCTGTTTTAAACTTGCAAAAACATAGAAAAACGCTGTTTTTAACTATTCAAACTGATAAATTCAGGTTTCTTTCGTTCGAAACGGTGGATTTTTGTGAAATCACGATAAAACTGCTGTTTTAAACTTGCAAAAACATAGAAAAACGCTGTTTTGAACTATTCAAACTGATAAATTCATGTTTCTTTCGTGTGAAACGGCGATTTATGAGAAATGACGATAAAATTGCTGTTTTAAACTTGCAAAAACATAGAAAAACGCTGTTTTTAACTATTCAAACTGATAAATTCAGGTTTCTTTCGTTCGAAACAGTGGATTTTTGTGAAATCACAATAAAACTGCTGTTTTAAACTTGCGAAAACATAGAAAAACGCTGTTTTTAACTATTCAAACTGATAAATTCAGGTTTCTTTCGTGTGAAACGGCGATTTATGAGAAATGACGATAAAATTGCTGTTTTAAACTTGCAAAAACATAGAAAAACGCAGTTTTTAACTATTCAAACTGACAAATTCATGTTTCTTTCGTGTGAAACGGCGTTTTATGAGAAATAACGATAAAATTGCTGTTTTAAACTTGCAAAAACATAGAAAAACGCTGTTTTGAACTATTCAAACTGACAAATTCATGTTTCTTTCGTGTGAAACGGCGATTTATGAGAAATGACGATAAAATTGCTGTTTTAAACATGAAAAAACATAGAAAAACGCTGTTTTGAACTATTCAAACTGACAAATTCATGTTTCTTTCGTGTGAAACGGCGATTTATGAGAAATGACGATAAAATTGCTGTTTTAAACTTGCAAAAACATGGAAAAACGCTGTTTTGAACTATTCAAACTGACAAATTCATGTTTCTTTCGTGTGAAACGGCGATTTATGAGAAATGACGATAAAATTGCTGTTTTAAACTTGCAAAAACATAGAAAAACGCTGTTTTCAACTATTCAAACTGACAAATTCATGTTTCTTTCGTGTGAAACGGCGATTTATGAGAAATGACGATAAAATTGCTGTTTTAAACTTGCAAAAACATAGAAAAACGCTGTTTTTAACTATTCAAACTGACAAATTCATGT